>JBBPPB010000236.1:0-17466 GCA_038091755.1 Leccinum pallidistipes | reverse complement strand
CCCACCCGCTACAGGACAACAGAATTTCTTACCGTTCGGTACCAAGTACGGCGGATGAGCGTGATAGGATCCTGTGAAAACGCTACAAACTGACTCGGAAGCGAGTCACTCCGGTTCGGAGACGTACTGCCTCACTATTACCTTATATATAATCAAGAACGCCGCGGAAAGACGCGGGGGAAAATCAGCGGTACTGATATGCAGCATGGACCGCCCCATCAAAGTCTAGAACTGTGCACCCATTGCGAATAGACACACGGACCTTGTATGGATAATTGTATTGAAAAAAAAGAAGAGTCACTGGAATGAGTGCGGAAATCGCATGTCAACGCAGACACGCGGGAACGGGGCTGTAATGTCAATAGAATCGGAGTGAAGTCACAGGACGCAATTTCTTTTTGAGGAAATTGCTGTAACTCACTGACAGGAGAGTACGAATCCAGTCCGCATTAATATTGTAAATGGCTGCGGCATGAGTGGGGAGACGTAGTTGGCAGCGCCTAGCCTTTTTTGTGCGGAGGGAGCAATTACCTGCAAAGGGCTCGGCGGAATTGGATATCGGCGCCACAGGACAGATGAGAATAGTGCACACCGCGGAATGAGCATCATTTCATTTCTGGAGAACATCGTTGTTGTTACTAAGCTATGCATAATCCACCACGCATTGAATGGTTAGTGATGTGGATGATGTATTACCAAATTCTGTGTGGGGCCCTGATCGCTCGTGCGGGTGAGGCCACCGCACGTTACCAACAATGAACGTGCTGCTACTAGGAGGCGTTCATACGGCATCCGCCGTGACAAGCTGGGGTGGTCGGTGAAGGGGCTTGCTGTGCCGTTAAGCGCGGTCGCTGACATGCATATTTAGACGGAGGCGCTGAGATCTGAGCAAGTGCAGATGGGCGGTGCAGATCGAAGCGGGGACAGGAACGCAGTTGGGTGGAGAGAATGAACTGGTTTGGTCGAGTGGTATGAATTGATCGAGATGGATTCAGATGGATAAGCTCCAAAAAAGGGGCGAGAAATGTTCCGGTTTGAGCGAGTTGGGACACAACGCGGGCTGGCGGTTCTTGATGGTTCCCAAGTCACCAAGTTGAATTTGCCCGCGCGGTGCAGACTCTCCGGCGATGACAAGGTGTACTAGTCACTCAGTGAACACGAAGCCACTAGAACCTACTAAGTTAAGGTGGGTGGCCAAATCAAGTTCCGATGAGTAAACGAAGGTTGTTTGTGGATGCTTATGCACGTGCCGTAAGCCTACATAACAAGCACATAAGAGCTTCAAACACGAGCTCCGCTGTGCTTTTGTGTAACCCGTAGTCCCCCCCCCTCACCCAGCCATGTCCCTCGTCTATCCAACCCATCCCCTGCACTTCAACTCATACAAACGACAACGCCGCACCGCTACCGCCGTCCTTGCCGGCGATTTCGATCTCCGTCCAGCCAGAGATGTCCTCACGAGCTTGCTCAACGGCGTCGGGCCTTACAAGGCGGTCGAGAAGGATGAGGGGGTGCGTAGGAGCAGGAAGCGCGAGAGAAGGGAGCGTGACAAGGAGAAGAAGAAGGCTGGTCCTGTAAAGGCCCTTGACAAGAAACCGACCGCCGACCTCACCGCCAGATCCACCTTTGTCCTCCCCGTTCTACCGGCGCCCACCCAGTCTGTCAGCGCCCCCGTCATACAGCCCTCCTCCTTTTGGCGTGCTCGTGGAACGAGCCATCGCCCCACAATACATATCGCTACGATGCAACGATCAGTATCCATCACGCCTCCACCTATGGCTTCCTCCCCGAGGTCCACCCCAGGCCCGTCCGACTGGTCGTCGACGTCCCGAACATCCTCCAAACGTCCTCGGACTCCCGACGACGATTCGCATGCCACAGAACCCGCCGTCATGACTTCATCTCCTCCACCCCATCGGAAGAAGAGAGTAGCGGTTAAAAAGGGATGGAAAGGCTGGGTAGAGGGCTCGCCACCGCCATCCGAGAAGCTGATCAATTTGGATGCTGTGCCAACGTTGCAAGAGAGGCGCACTCGCAGCGGCAAAAGCTTCGATGCTATCGGGGTTGGCAAGGATAGTTGGGTGTAGACCTGTAAGTCGTCCTATCCTCTCGATGGATCGGTAGAAAGGTACCCCTCAATCCGTAGCTGACCCTGGTTCTTCGTTTGACCGCTTGCGATTGCCAACGTCTCGCCACTCGTCATCCGCCCATGCTTCATCAAACAAATGGGAAAAAAAGTTCTATTGGATTCCAACACCCCGCTCGCTATCTAGCTGTCCCGCTTACTGTACAACATACAATGCAACTCGGATCGCCGCACCCGTCACACCGCCCGTATCTTACTCATGACTCCTTTGACTTTAGCTTGGTTTCGTATGATTTCTTTATTTGTGTCATTGTAGGCTGCACTTTTACTTATCAATTTCTGTTGCTACAAGTATTCCCGGCATCGTTGACAGCGATATCTCGCTAGGTATAGACAGAATACTCAATTGATTTTCTATTGGAATACCATTTCCCTTCAATCTCACAAAGGTGTAGTGCGACTCGGTTAGTAGAGCCGACAACCATCCGGTGCCTTATCTTCTTCGCCTTCTGGACAATGATTTTGGGCGCCACGTGCTGATAACAAAACAGTCGCTCTAACTCGGAGTGGCATTAATGGTGTCCCTGGTCTGTATGTAATGGTTGATTAGACTTAAACAGAAGTAAATAGCTGTTCGGTTCCAATATTGGAAGGACACTCCCTGCAAGTTGGCTGCTGTTTTTTTTTTTAAATCTCACCGCCACATCTACATTTCTGCCAATCTGACTTGGGGTGACTCGGAGGAGCTAGTCCTTTGACATTCAAGCGTTATACTCGCGCTCGGCGGCTGTTCGTGGTTGGATTGTTTCACATTCATTTCTGCGGCACAATCTCATTTCCTTCTCAGGAAATCCCTGATAATTTGGGCTATCTCAGTGTCCCCGCCATGCTCGCTGCCATCCCTTTTCCTGCTCTGCCGGCTCCACCGTCATGGTTCCCGGGCCACATGAACCGCTTTACGAAGCAGCTGCCCGCTCTCTTGTCGCGCACGGATGTTGTGCTCGAACTCAGAGATTCCCGCCTGCCGCTCACCAGCATCAACCATAACCTCGAGAGTGAGTTTAAGATGCTTTCTGCTTTTCGTCGGACGCTCTGCGGTTTTATTTGGCCGTTTCATCCTCTCACGCTCATATGCTGCCGTTTGATGTTTTTTTTTGTCCATACGCGTAACCTAGGCTGACACGTTTTTGGCTTTTCGGACAGGAGCCATCAGAAAATGGAGAGCAGAACGGGGCAGAGACACCTCTATGATGACGTCAGTATTAGCCGGCCCCACATCCCCAGCGATCCCAGGGTACGGGGGTAAGATATGTGAGCGAATAGTCGTTCTCAATAAACACGACTTGGTCCCCGACTGGGGAGTTGAGGTGCGTTCCGTTGCTTCCGCTATTTTTCTCTTGGCACCCAATATAGTACAAGCCATTTCGCAAAGCCATGGCAGCCCGCTTTCCGGACCAAGTGGTTCACTTCGCATCCTGCAATAAACCTAGGGACATCAAAACTCTGAGCGAGTTGCTCGTAAGTATGTTGCCTTTCATCTACGCCTTGCGCCATGGTGTTGAATCCTGCTACTTTTCATGTGAAATTAAAATATCACCCGCAGCCATCGCCAAGACCAATCCACATGCGACTGAAATGAACGTTCTTGTTGTCGGCATGCCGAACGTTGGAAAGTCCACGTTGCTGAACTCTCTTCGGAGTTTTGGGATCGCCGGTCGTAGGTCGTCTCGTCCCTGTTTTTTTTCGATACGTTTTCTTTACGCCACCTTCCTTTTTTGGACTAAATGCTCTCGAAATCTCTTCGCAGGGACCGCCAAGGCGTTGCAAACATCTGCGCAACCCGGCCATACGCGCACTTTGTCAACTCGGCTGAAGATATCAGAAAATCCTTTGATTTATTCCTACGACTCTCCCGGTGTCATGCTTCCCTTTCTTGGCAGAGGGGAACAAGGCGCCGAACGTGGCGTTAAGCTTGCATTGATCGGTGAATAATGGCAACAGATGTAACAAACGACCACTAATTTAAATTTAATACAGCCGGTATCAAGGAGAGCTTGTACGACGTGGAGGCTCTCGTTAATTACTTGTTATACAGATTGAATATTCTGGATCCAGTCTGTAAGCGTCCCGCCATTTATTGACGCTTATTTCTTCATTACCCTACTTTTAACCAGCTCCGGCTTATCTGAAAGTCTTGCCAGAGGGTTCAGAACCAACTACAGATGTGTTCGCATTCCTCGAACAATTGGGCGCGCGACTAGGTATGCGAGTTCGAGGAGGCGAGATCGACACCGCGCGGGCTGGCATATGGTTCGTGGAATGGTGGCGACGCGAAGGCGGCTTAATTTCTGCCTCGGCCCCACGGTCGATCTCGAGACGTATCTTTCAGGATCGTCCACCGGGTCGTTTAAACGAGCCGGCACACCCACCCGTGCCCATCCGCCGTGGATGGGGATTCGACTTTGAATGGATCGTCGACGATGCCTCGTTGGAGAGCAGGGAGAATGTGGAGGAAAAGATGGGCGGGTGTATCGATGCGTATATGAGGGATGCAGAGGTACAGGAAGAGTCAGGCGCGGACATAAGTCAGACGCAGGAGAAGAAACGTGCTTGGGAGGAAAAGCAGGCGAAGAGGGCTACAAAAAGCAGAGCGAAGGCACGGCGCAAGGCTGAATGACGGGTTTAGAGTGGGCGAGCAAGGGAGCGGGGAACTAGGGTGAGGATTCCATGTGGGGTTTGATCGTCTGGGTATGTCGCAAGGGGCGCTTTCTTACGGGATAATGACGAATTTTCTCTCCTTTGTTCGGTCGGTGGTAAAAGACAGTCTACCAGGCTTGTGCTCGTGGCCGGATGCGTTCAACCCTAGGTTGATAAGCTATCTTCAATGTGGTTAGGGACCCATAATGCTGTGCTACGCGATGTCTATAGCCAGGTAAGGGGTATCACCAATTGCCAGCTCGTTAAAAATCCCCAAGCCCATCTTCATTGGTTTTTTCCTCGGTGTTCGAGGTTAATAGCGAATGGTGCGCCATTGAGTCATGTACTTTGGTATCCATCAGGTTTTTAAATAACCATCACAAAGTTTGGGCACATCGCTTTGTCAAAACTCTATTGTACGCATGACACTTGCTGTACAATGGCGATTACCTTCACTACGATCTAACGCATGGTGCATCAGATCCCCATTTGGTTCTGTCGGATTTATCTCTCAGGCATGGTCCGCCCCAAACGACGTCTTTACCCCTGACCCGGGCCGCAAGCACAATGTCTCTCTCTTTTTCTTTCTTTTTTCTTTTTTTCTTTCGAAAATGATGGCTCTGATATGAACCAACTGCTGCACACAGAGATTAGGAGAATTCTACCTGAAAGGGGCTGGAGGAAATGTGTCGCGATATTTTTAAAATGTCGATTCGATCTTGGCTTGGGTCGGAGTGGCTCCCTGTTGCAAGGGTCGCATTGGCCCAGGTCGTGAGTTTCCCTTTGTCTAAATAAACTTTCCGAGTAACTGGCCGGACGATGTCGCAGGTCTGGAGCGTTGGCGAACAGATCGGATTTTTCGTGACTTTTGTCGATACGCTGGTCGTGATGCCTCGCCATTCCTCATCTCCGTTCTTTTGGACAAAAAACCCTCGTCGATCGTCGAAACGGGCCTGAACGGGCCTGGGGTTTTATTTTATTTTACTCTCATCTGACCGGTTGATTCTTATATCATGGTCAAGACCGCCGACTTGATTTCGTCCCTGAGAGGGCAAGAGAAACAAGCGAACTCTTGTGGCCAGGAGATTGCTCTGCATCCCTAAGGAGCAGTCTGGTGCCAGGTATTTAGTTTCGTTTACCCGTTGACGGGATGCAGCATTCAATTCGACGTGGGTAAAAAAAGAGGGGTGCTTGGTGGATCAGTCAAGATACGAGGTTGACGTGGCACTCCTGCTTGCCAACATCTCTTTTGGAGGGACTTTAGCCCTTCGATAGACTTTCGACACACAGAACATTTCATTTCTTGAATGGTCTGCTGGAAGATGTACTCGCTCAAAGATTCGCTGGTGTGTGTGACCATAATATGACTCGAACGTTGCATACATTTCGCAAATCTTGTTGTAGGACCGGAAGTCTAGCATGCAAAACTAAATGAGAAAAAGCCGGGCCTTGCTGGGAATCGAACCCAGGCCACTTGCATTTCCTCGAATTCGAATGAACCGCCCAAAGCAAGTATCGTACCTCTAGACTACAAGGCCAGCAAGAGTCAAATCGTTTGACGCTCCCTTAGTCCTAGCTGAACATAAAATCATTATCGACTGACTTTACACGAAATTGAGTGGAGAGTACGGCCATACCGACCGATGCACAAGCCCCCTTGAAACCGCATGAAGCATATATACCTTGTCTGCTACTAACCTATACTGATCGCAATCAACAAAATTTCTCATACTGAGCGAAGCTCCATAAACGCCAAGGCTGGTGCTACAAACTGCTCCCTGTCCATCGAGCCGAGGTTTGATCAGATTTCAGAGCCGGAACATCGATCAGTTTGCTTTGTTTCACTATAGATGTGATAAATCATCGTGTCCCTGATTGCGGAGTTGTCACCAGTGAGCTTGGACTCGGACTCAACACGAAATGATGGACACATGTCCATGACCTTCCCTTTTCGACACATACAGCGAGAGCCGGAATCAGCCATTCGCTCTGAAAGCTGCATACGGGCATTTTGAATAGAAAGATCGATCGATTGAATCCGGAAAACGCCGGCAGCGGCCCAAGCTCAATACCTATTTAGAGCTCAACATGAGCAGGATCCGAAATGAATGGACTTCTTCCTGGATCAGAAGCAGAAGCCGGTTCTGTGACGATGCTTGGCGATAACACCGATTCTGCAACATGAAAGGCATCTTCTGTGGGCCCTATTAAGGTGGCAGTGACTGCCAAAGCAGAAGCGAGCGTCGACGGAACGGCCGTCGCGGTGACCACGATGCTCGTCAGTGAAGTTTCCGCATGTCCGTCCGCCACCACTTCTTTCAACATCTGTCCTGTGACCCGGCTGGAAGGACTGCTCAGACCAGGTACGAACCGCGTCCACCAAAATGCGATCCTCAGCCCTCTGTCTAGTATCCGCTGCTTTAGCACAAACAACACCACGAGTCCAAAGAAGACGAAGGCTGAGATGATGAGTACGCGATCGAGCCAGTCTGTCTTTTCGAGCGCAGTCACTAGCTGCTTCGAGGTGCCAATGAAAAGATTGAGAACATCATGCGCTTGCGAGGTGGACTGGAGATTGGCGGTGGAGGATTCTGTGGAGTGGTGTTGGCTAAGGTCAGCAGGAACGAAACGGACGAACCTAGGAGTTGGGTAGAGAGAACACTCTGCTCCAGTTCTTTTTGCATGAGGCCAATCGTCCGCTGTAGAGCCTCTGTGACATTGTCGTTTGCCTTCATAAGTGCATCTTCTCTGATGCGGAAAAACACGTTGTATGTTAGTCCTGAACCACATATCCTACCACGGGTCATGGAGATACGAACGTGACTTTCTCATTTGAAGGGGTTGCTTGCTCCCGAACAGAGGGTGAACGAAGAAGTTCTTCACGCTGCGATCGGCTCTGAGCATCAATTGCACGCTTCGAGGCAAGCGCAGCTGTCCTGGAGTCTTTGCGTAGCCTGTAGAGGTGAGTCTCAGAAGCAGACTACGGACATGAACGTACCCATCAAGCACCTTCAGATGTTCGTCCACCTTTGCTCTGAGTGCCGCACTTGCCCTGTCGCCCCGCTGGTCATCAACGAGGACATCCAGCTCCTAAGAAGTCACCAGAACCAATGGGTCGTATTCGTTGTGATTCTGAAATCAAGACCACTTACTTCGACCTGCTTGGTTAGCTGTTCGATGTCTTCTCTGATTTCGGCGACCAAAGCTTGTTGTGTGGCGAGTGGTCCTGCACACGCGCGAAGCCGTGGGATCTGAAAAGTTGAAAGGTCGTTTTGACGGCGTTCGGCCGCTTCGAGGAGAGCCTGTGCATCAGCGTCGAATGTAACGGGAATTGGAGCCATGTTGGGGGAGGATGAGGCAAACACGCAAACACGCCGTCACGCACCGGACCGGCCGACACGTGGCACTGACACGATTATACTGAAACGGTATGTATGTACCATTTCACACTGACTCTCCATCTCAGCAGTCAACAGAAACCAGCCTGGCTTGCATTGGCTCCCCACGCAGTCATGAATAGACAGACATCTCGACGCACGCGTTTTGCTATGCTCTCACCGAGAACCTCCGACATCCCGGCATCGTACGTATTGACGTCCGAAGGAATTTCCCATCTGGCTCGCTGGACCCTAGTCAGTTGATAACTGGCCAGCTCTTTCCCACACAATTCCCTTCGAATTGGCGAATTGCTGGTGACCGGTGATAGGATTTTGGCCACCCCAAAACGCGGTTGGTACATAGTGACCGGCCCAACCTCAACTCGGCTAGAGGTTGATCTCAAGTTAACCGTAGCCCAGAGACCAAACACTCCAATTGCGCTTGATCAACTCGAACAGCAGTTCAGCCTAGCTCAACGCTATATATACGTTTGGTCTCTACATATTGGCCGATAGCAACCACTGCCGCCGGCTCTGCCCGACGATGCTTCATGCACATGTCGAAACTTCTAACCGCTTTTCTCCGTTCTATCGGCTAGGGTTCGCGGCTGTTTTCCCAGTACCAGTATGGTGATTGGCATGCGCTTGTTTCAGAAAGGGAACGCCACGATTGCTTATGTTGTTCCCATATAATTTTCTCAACCCGCTTATCAGTTCTCGCGTTTTCCCTCAGCGATGCGGACTGTAGCGATTTCTGGCATAGCAGTTGCTTGCATCGTGGTGCTCGACTTTGCACGCAGATATCTCAAGAATCCGAAACCTTCCTATCCGTTGCCTCCCGGTCCCCAGGGGTTACCATTCATCGGAAACGTCGTTGGAGTCGACCGAAATGCCCCCTGGTTAACGTACGCTGATTGGGCGAAAAAATACGGTAGCGTTGGCGTTATATTTCCTCACATCGCTCGCTCAGATAGGAGACATAGGGGATCTCATTTATGTCAGACTCTTGGGAAGGGACATGATTATCATCAATTCGGAGACGGTCGCAAAAGATTTACTCGAGAAGCGCTCTTGGAATTACTCCGATCGTCCGTACCTCGCCACCAGGAATCTGCAAGTCCTTCATCCTTATATATGTCACCGATTAGACCTATTGGCTGATATGATCGTAAATGATAGGTGTGGAAGGGAATTCAGTACCGTCTTTATGGAATATGGAGACAGATGGCGTCTGCACAGGCGGTTTTTCCACCAGACATTTCGGAGCGAGGCGGTCCACAGGTTCATACCCTTGCAACATCGCAAGGTGTGCCAGTTATTACGGAGGCTCTGGAATAGTCCCGAACAATTCTCTGATCACATATTCGAGTATGTCTTCTACAACAAACCCAAGTATGCTTGGAATGAAGTTGATCCCCATTTCCGCACCTTGCAGATACACGGCATCAGTCATCCTGAACAGCGTGTACGACTACGAGCCAAAATCTCAAAAAGATGATCTCTTTGAAATCATTACGAAGACGCTCAAAGTCACTGGACGTGCTCTGCGCCCTGATGTGTCGATTCTCGTCGGCGCATTTCCGGCAAGTGAGTTAAATTGTACTTTATTTGCCTCGCGTGTCTGGAATATCGAGGATCCACAGTTCTCAATCTTCCATCTTGGCTTCCTGGTATGTCCTTCAAACGGGATATGGCAGCTGCCAAAGCATCTTCAAAGAAATATATCGAAAAGCCGTTCGAGTACTCTTTGCAGAGACTGGTAAGGGGGTATTTGGACATCTTGGGCAATGAATTCATCATAGCGTAAGGATGCTGGCAGCTCGGCTCCATCGATGATATCTGACGCACTTCAAAACGTGGAGGATAAGGCCGCTTCTGCGAATACCAGTTTGATGAAGGACCTCTCAGAGGCTGCCGCAACGGCCTTCATGGGTGAATAGCGCAAATTTCTGATCGTGTACCTGTCTAATTCGGTTTCTTAGCTGCATCTGAGACAGTAAGTAAATATTTCGAATCTATTTGTGGGCCTCCCTTCCTGTTATTCACATCGCAGTGTACAGTCAAACTCTGTCATCATGACGTTCTTGCTCATGATGTTGACGGCCCCTGAAGTCCAGAAGAAGGCGCAGGCGCAAATCGACGCTGTGGTGGGTCGAAACAGGCTGCCGACGATCGAAGATCGACACCTGTTGCCTTATGTTGATGCCATTTTTCGAGAGACACTCAGGTACAACCCTACCGTCCCTTTGTGTAAGTGCTGCTCACATAGATCCACCTCTCCACTAATTTATTTGTCAAACAGCGATCCCACACGCTACTGTGAATGAGGATGTGTATGCCGGATTCCGCATCCCAGCGGGTAGGTGTCCCTAAATATACGTAATTTCTCGATTTTATCTTCATATACATCTGCAGGAGCTATAATTATAAGTAACCTTTGGTTGGTCTTCATCCTGCTCCGACATACAACCCACGCTAAGAACGCCCATTCTCACTTCGCTAGGTCAATGGGTCGCAACGAATCCAAGTTCCCAAATCCCCATGCCTTTATTCCGGAGCGCTTCCTCAAAGCTGACGGTACACTCAAATCTGATGATATTGAACATATCGCCTACGGGTTTGGCCGGCGCATCTGCGTTGGCAGGCACTTTGCCGACACATCTGTGTGGTCCGTGATGGTCAGTATATTGGCCGCGTTCACGATCGAGAACGCCAGGGACGAGAACGGGGTGGAAATACCAGTGGAATCAAAGTTTTCTGGTACTATTACTGCGTAAGTGATGAAGTCAAGTTTTTCCTGTACTTGTTGCATTGCTGATCGCGATTTCTCCGTTCGGTGCAGACATCCACTCCCATTCCGGTGCAAGATCGCACCTAGAGTACCAGGGACGAATGTAGAGCAGCTGGAACAACTGATCGAGGCGAGTACTGTCCCTTTCTGTATGTAGGCGATCATCACGCGTTACATACCAAACTGGACCATTCTTCCATGGCCAGGAACCGAGCTAGTACATGTTTACGACTTACGTAAATGCTAGAGTATGATCGTTACTACTACGACTACAACATCTAGTCTTCAATCTGATATGACTTTGACTCTACCTGCCGGGCTTCGATAAAGCAAGCGGTCACACGCACGGACTCTGGTTTCAAGCTTCGAGCTCATCTTGAATTGGTTCTTGACTTGGAAACTCTATTGCGCTGTCACCGCCAAGTTCTTGGTTCTTTTCGTCCTCTGCCTAGCATCGGACCATCCATCGCGGCTGTCCACTGGCAGTCTGCTACCGAGAATGCTCATGTTGGCATGACCCTTTCAAGTTGGACCCTCTCAGTACCACTGAAGGATGATATATTCCTCCCCGATTGATTCGCACAACAGAGTCCATTCTCTCCGACTCAGTCGGACGCAGTGGCTCCATACATTGATTTCCCTTGATTCAAGCTGCCCGCAGGCGCACGCTTTTGCAGGGGTGAGCTTCCTATTGACTCTTTATCCCCACCGTCTCATCCAAGTCGATACAGGTGCCAGTAAAGCCCTGCAACTTTTTTTTGATTGGGTCGCGCGGTCTCCGTCCTGGCCCCATGATGTGGCCCAATCGCAGGTGGAATGATCGAGCGAATGGATTAGGAACTGCTGCCAGACATCATCATCATCGCATGCAAGTTCACTGTTCAGCCATGCGATCGGATATGTTCTACGAGCGAGCGTCGATCCCTCTTTATCATCAGGCTGCGGCCTTGGAACTAAAAGACGACGACTGGGATCAGGTCGTATTATCGTGGCCGTAAACTTCTCGAATGCAGCTGCATCTGGTTTGACCTCATCTATCTGGCATGCGCGCTCGGAGTATGATTCAATTTTTCTTCCTTTCTCTTCGTCTTATATTAATCTTTCATTGATCTGGAACATACACCCTCTCGATCATGTATGCGTCCATGTCCAATGTACAGGACCGGCCACTGTCTCCTGCAGGTGTTTTGCCTTTTGAGGGTTGTTGTCCTTACCCCCTGCATTGGTTTTTTTGAATACCAAAAACTTAGACCACTCTTCGCATTACCAGGGGCAAGCAATTTATTATCAACCAGACTACAGTCGTCTTCAGGGTGCCAGACGATTGTAGAACTGGCCAACGCTGATCCAAGTTACTTGTCCCTACACCACCACCACCACCACCACCCAACTACCCACACCACCAAAACATCCGACCCACAGACACCATCCGTAAACTTTTTACGCGCCGCACCACTTCGGACCATAATACAGCAAATGGGTGACGACGGGGAAAGGGGAGAGGGGAGAGTGAAAAAGAAAGATGTCACGTCACGACTAGAAGCGCAAAAAGAGAGGGAACAAAAGAAGCCTATAGTATATAAAAAATGGGTTGGGAACACGTACACGCTCATTGTGCAGGGTGGTAAAGCGGCTAAAAACTTCAGCACACAGCCCTGACGATGAAGGAAAAGATCCACAAAGAAAAAAAGGATAGACTCCCCCTCCCCAAGAGTGACAATAAGGACGATATCCGGGAAACGACGCGGTTCAGTTACCGGCGGACTGCAAGTCGGATGACAAACCCTCTTCTCCTTCACCACCACCACCACCACAGCCCCCAAACCTCATAACAGCCTCCGAAGCGAGAAAGACTTCATCGACCGACAGGAGTTCCCCGATATGCGGCTTGATTGTTGTACCCACCACGCGAAGGAGCTTGTGATTGGGCCGGTCCGTTGCTCTGCCTTCCGTTCTGACCAGGCTGCGCCTGCTGAGGTGCTTGCTGTCTTGGTTGTGTTGATGGTCGTTGTTGCGGCTGAGATTGTGGTTGAGTGGTTGGTTTCTGTGGTGCGGGTGCTGGTTCGTCGGCCGTGGTAGGCGCGACATACAATCCTTTGTCAATGGTCTGAGGAATAGACTGTATCTCCGTTCCAAGCTCTTGCTCAATGCGGTACAGGTTGAATCGGTCTTCGTATGTGACAAGATTGATTGCGAGACCCAGGTGTCCAAAGCGACCCGATCGTCCAATTCGGTGGAGGTATGTTTCGGAGTTTTTGGGGAAGTCGAAATTGATGACGACGTTCACGGCTTGGATATCAATGCCCCGCGTGAGCAGGTCCGAACAAACGAGGTTCCTACATACGCCGTTACGGAAATCGTGGAATACACGATTACGATGTGATTGTAGCATCTTCGCGTGCGAATAGAAACAGGAATAGCCAAGCTCTGTGACCTTCTTGGCCAGCAGCTCGACGCGATTAGTGGAGTTACAAAAGATGATCGATTGGTTGATTTGAAGCTACAAGGCCGTCAGCGAGGTGAAAGACGGTGTTTGAAGCAAATACACCTTAGAGAATAACGTATTTAGGCAATGCACTTTCTGCCGTTCTTCGACGTAAGCGTAATATTGCGTGACACCACGCAGGGTGAGTTCCTCCATGAGGTTTATCTCGTATGGAGACTTCATGTGTTTATCCTACACGTTCCATGCCGGCTGAACAAGGCTGCATGAAAAACAGTAAGAATACGCACCTTGAAGTCCTTTACAATAAGCGGGAATGTTGCACTAAAGAGCATGACCTGGCGGTCGGTAGGGAGGAAAGAGAGCAATTGCTCCATGACAGGCGTGAATTCGGGGGAGAGAAGTTTGTCGGCTTCGTCCATGACAAAAACAGGACACTCGCTGAGGTCGGCGACGTTCTTGCCAGCTAAGTCGAGAATACGGCCAGGTGTGCCAACGAGCACATGGACCGCCTCTGACAATCGCATGATATCATCTTTGAGGGTTGTACCTCCAGTAGTGACCATTACTTGGATCCCCATGTGTTTTCCAAGGATTTTACAGACCTGAGAGGTCTGGAGAGCAAGTTCACGAGTGGGCACGAGGAGAAGGGCTTGGATCTTGTTCTTGCTGACGTCAATCTGTTGAAGGCAGGGTATGACAAAAGCAGCAGTTTTGCCGGTACCGTTCTTTGCACGAGCAAGTATGTCACGTTTGGTGAGAGCCATGGGGATGGCTTCTTCTTGTATTGGGGAGGGTTTTTCGAAACCTGCTTCAAAGATGCCCATGAGGAGTTCCCGGCGAAGGAACATGTCTTCAAATTCGGTGCCCTTTGTGGCGGTTACATCTTCCGTCTGTGGCCGTAAGTCTTTTGGTGGAGGGCGAAGGCCATTCTTCCAGGAGGCGTCGTTGTGGTTGGAAGGGCTGTCATGAAAGATATGAAGAGCGAAAAGCGCAGAAAAAGAGTGGGACACACGTGTTAGATGATGATGGCCTAGCTACTTGCGACATAACTGGAGGTTGTTTAGAGGGCGGTGTAGTGCCAGTAGAGGGCGTCGAGCAATAGTATGAGGTATGGAAATTGATTGCAACGACGCGTCAGTGGTGCGATGGCAAATACGATGGGTGATTGAAGAAAGTGTCGCAACGGGTTCAGAGATTGTGTTGGCGACAACAAAAGTGCGTTGGAATGTTGTAAAGTGCAAGAAAGAGATCAAAGTCAGAGTTCAAAGAGAAAGCACGTCGACTTGTCAAATTCAAGTAAACTCGTTTTCTCACGCTCAGCAAACGTGGCTGTCAAACCTAGTGGCTCATCATCTAAACAGTGACGATTAAGAGGTTACCACCAGTTATATCCAGAATACATTTACCCCAGGTTCACTCTGAAAGCCACTCCCATCTCAGCAAGAATGCGTACAACATGTTCTGACTGCATTTTTGGTCTCCCTGTCAGGGTACTACTTGGGCCACTGGCAAGTCATACTACTAATCAACCTTGAGCGCAGTCGAGTCGAAGTTGTAGAACACTAGTATCAATCTTATGATGGTTGCCCCGGATCGAGGCTGTAAGTATTTTGTTTTCCTCACACTATGTGCGTGTAATTTGTATTCCCGGGCTCTAAAGCAGGTGATCTCTGTGGGCATATCAAGAAGCTCGGACTAAAGTAAATGTTGCAGCACAACCTACGGAGGTCATGCAGCTCTACTCCCCAGCCGGACCGATCTGTGAATCGAACAACGGTGTATATTCGTCTCAGACCAACTGCAGCGAATACTTTATGAAGGATTCTCAATCTCCTTTTTTGCTCGCATTTGGGAGCTGTGATGGGAGGAAAAAGCCACGAACGAGTTACGAAAGCACCGTAAGTGTAACTTGGGCGAAGTGGTCTGCTGATGGCCGGATAACCCCAGATCACGGCCCCAATGTCCCCTGCGGGGTTGGTGGCAAGTACTTCTTACACACGGTCCTTATATCGCAGTAACATTCTTCCTCCAGTCGTTGCAGCACTCACGACAGAAATTCAAATACAGTGTCCGGTTCCCGACTACCCCATAAATATCTTGACTTCCCTCTTATCGATCGCAGGTTTGGTTGTTCGAGCTTCAACGTTCGACTACATCGACATAGCATGGCTCCAGCATCCACCTCAAGAAATGAGCTCACAAGTCGCATCCTTCCTCAAATGGTGCTCTCCGAGGGTTTAAACCCTCTGACACGACCTCTTTCCCCTCCCTCACCGAGCCTCACCTCCGATGAGCGCGCCATTTGGCGTTTCACCGTTAAAGGCAACGCGATCGGTAAGTAGCTATAGTATGATCCTAGAGGTGCCGTATTTTACCGACGAAAGAAAACAAACCGGGCTGATCTTCACCACTATCGGTCCTCCTCCGATGCACCACACACCCTTCCTTCTCTTCAGTGACAGGCGGATGCGGGAGTCTCGGATTGGTCGCCGCACGTGCGCTTCTCGACCACGGAGCATCTGGTGTTTCACTCTGGGATGTCCATTCCAAAGATGACGCCGCGGTGCGGGGACTGATTACAGATTTCCCTCGCGCGAAGATCGTGACACAAATAGTTGATGTGAGGGATGAACACCGCGTTCGAGATGCCATCGCGCAAACAGTATCAGAGTTGGGCAGCATCGATATGTTGTTATGCTTCGCAGGCGTAGTGGCTTGTACACACGCGCTCGAGCTGAGCGTAGACGAGTGGAAGCGGACGCTCGATATCAACACGACCGGGAGCTGGTTCTGTGCTCAAGCTGTCGCCAAGTGAGTGATTCGCCGTTCCGCGAATATTGAATTTCAATGGTTGATGGCGGTGGCTCCACCTATTATTCGTCCATAGTCAGATGGTGAAGCAGCAGACTGGTGGTAGCATCGTCTTTACAGCCTCAATCTCTGCGCATTCCGTCAACTTTCCACAACCACAGATTGCTTACAACGTTTCCAAAGGGGCAATATTGCAACTCAAAAATTCGCTTGCGGCGGAGTGGGCGCGGTATGGGATCCGCGTGAACAGCATCAGCCCTGGGTACATGGACACGATCTTGAACCATGGACCAGGTCTCGAGGAGGCTAGACGTATCTGGACCTCGAAGAATCCGATGGGTAGGATGGGAGATCCGGAAGAGCTGACAGGCGTGGTGGTATTACTGTGCAGTCGTGCGGGGCGGTATATCAATGGTGCAGATATCATCATTGATGGTGAGCCGGAAAACTATTGACGTGGGATATTTTTGAACGCGCTCTACATCTCTACAGGGGGCGGATCTGTTTTCTAGGTCCTATATAAGAGCAGACGGCTGCGACATCCTGAGAACGAGGAGTGTTTTGTGACTTCCGACTAAGCCCTCAAGGGAATTATCTACCCCTTTTAGTTGTTTCTTGCGCCGTAAGTGCGCCCCACTGGTCGAGAGGTCTCGTAACATATGCGCATCCGATTGATACCAGCTGAAAATATAAAACATCAGTGAGAAATCTCTCATTCCTCAAGCTGGCACGGCCTGAGAGACCGTACATCTTCTTTCCCACGTGTCATGCCCTCCAGAACTGCCAGTCTTAGCTGTATATTTGCCTGCAAACAATTCCCAGAGGGTCTCTTCTGATAATTTGAAACCTGCTTGTTGGACTGATCCATTATTATCCCACTTAGCAACATATTCAGTATACTGTCCTACGGGTCCATAGGAACAGGCGAATCGGTGAACACCGGAAGCTCACGAGTACCCTGGTATTTATGGCAGGCCGGGATCAATAAGCAAAATGTTGATCAATCGATCAGGGTTGATTTAGTAATGCAGGCAGTGCCTGGTAACGTAACAATCGTGTTGAACGCACTTGCCCATTCATTACAGCGGTTTGCAAAGCTATGCGGAAAAATGCATTTCGAAAGTCGCGCCTCGGAATTTACCGGGCAAGGACCCCGGGTGCGCATGAGTGTGTTGTTTGTACGCTGAGTAAGCACGGTTAGTTTTTCACGGTTCAACGCGCTCACATTCATGCTGCCTCAAGGCCTCGAAAAACTCGG
>JBBPPB010000235.1:0-17469 GCA_038091755.1 Leccinum pallidistipes | reverse complement strand
AGTCTCGAATAGGTGCGCAACGTTGGTAGGACGGTGACACCGTTCATGTCGGCCAGTCGTTGGACACAGGTTTAATTTCCTTTTCCCCTACCTTCTATTCGCATTTTTGTACTGTATCGAGTCCACTTTCAATGGCGCATTTTACTTTTGATATCTCCTGCTAGCGGGAGGTATCCACATCGATGTTTGTCCCTAAAGTTCACCGTCCGATGGGCAAATTCAGTTCCAAATTGGGGCACGTTACATACTACGCACTCAACCTTCCACTGGCAGTTGTTCGATGCCCCGCTGCCCTAGCTGTAGCAAGCTTCTCCCTTCCGACAATGCGGTCCTGCGCCACATGAACCAGCCCACCTCTCGCTGTTTTGGCTGGGTCGACAATCTTGTCGAAGTCGGCGAGCTTCTCGAACAAGAAGTCGAAGAAAAAAACACTCGGAATAGCCCACTGGCACACTCACCCCAGCTCGTGCACCGGCAGCCGGCTGGAGAACGGAATACAGATAATGACATTCTGGATGTAGATATGCCTGATGAAACACACGGAAAAACTGTTGAAGAATACCCGGGCGCTGCTGCTGTCTTCGTGCAGCAGCAGAAAACATTTCTCAATCGCTTTGATCAGGATCGGTTCTCGCATGAGCGTCGTTCCAATCTATACTATCCGTTTGCAACTCGCGCGGATTGGGAGTTTGGCCTTTGGTTGACGCGGTCCAGCCTGAGCATGGCTGCTATCGATAGCATCCTTTCGCTGGAGCTGGTAATTTTCTCAATCACTAAAATTCTACACATTTATAACGAAATTTTATATCTTTAGGTTAAATCTCTCCCTCTTTCATTCAAGACGGCTAAGCAGTTGCGCGGCCTCGTCGAGCTCCTTCCTAGCGGGCCCGAATGGCAATGTCGTATCTTGTCGACCAAGGTACCGACCAAATCACCTGTCAGGCTGTTTTACCGCGACCCCGTTAAATGTTTGGAGGCATTGTTCAATCACCCTCTCTTCCATGACAAGCTTATGCTGGTTCCTCGCCGTGTCTATCGAACAGCTGAACAGCTTGTTCGTGTGTACAGCGAATGGATGACTGGGAACGCTGCATGGGAGATGCAGGTCAGTCTCTATGATCACGTCTACGATCTCAATATTGAAAAAAAAAATCACTAGAGCAACATTCCGGATGGAGGCACCCTTCTAGGTGTTATACTTTCTTCCGACAAGACAAATGTGTCTGCACTCGTCGGCGATCGATGTGCCCACCCGCTATTACTTGGACTCGCAAATGTCCGTATGTCTACTCGTCTTAAGTTATCCTCCGACGCCTTTCTCCTGACGGCACTGCTTCCAATACCAAAGTTTATTCACAAATCCAGGCGTATTCGTAGTCTTTTAAGTGACCGGATCATACACGAATCACTGGATATTGTCTTACAGCCGTTGAAGCAGGCTGCTCGCTTCGGAATCATGATGAATGATCCACTTGGGAATCTTAGATTTTGTTTCACACCTCTCGCCTCATATATTGTTGACACGCCGGAGGCATGCATGCTTGCGGGAGTGGGAGGAAAGACTTCCCCTATTACCACTGCGATGTACAAATATTTTGGGGATCCCCATCAACACCCCCTACGCACGAAGTCTCACACGCTGAAACGACTTCGGCAAATCAAGGTTCACCCTGACAATCTGCAGAAATACCTCGTCGCGGCACAACAATTCCGCTTAAACGGTGTCGCGTCTCCTTTCTTCCGAGACTGGCCTATGGCAGACCCTCCGATATTCCTAACTCCGGAGCCCCTTCACGAGTGGCACAAAAAGCTGTGGGATCACGCGGTTCGGTGGGCAATTAATATTGTTGGGGCCGAAGAGCTAGACTTTCGTTTTTCCGTTATTCAGCCTTCCGTTGGGTTTCGACAATTTCGTGAAGGGATTTCGAATCTGAAACAAGTCACTGGAAGAACACAACGAGATGTTCAAAGATACCTTGTTGCAGTGGTTGCCGGCGGCGCTCCTCCAGGTGTGGTGATTGCGATCCGTGCTCTACTAGATTTTTGTTATCTTGCGCAAGCTCCCGAGCTCGATGATAATGATTGCGACTCGTTGCTGTTGTCCCTGCGCACCTTTCATGATCAGAAGTCCCACATCATCAAGGCTGGCGGTCGACGAGGAAAGAAGAAAATAATTTCGAATTGGTATATACCAAAGCTCGAGTTACTTCAAAACGTCATTCCTTCCATTCGGGACTCGGGCGCACCGATTCAGTGGTCGGCTGATATGACAGAACATGCACATATCTTGATGGTCAAAACACCGGCTCGCAGAAGTAACAACAATGATGTTGATGCTCAAACCTGCAGGTACCTCGATCGCCTCGAGAAATGCTCCAAATTCGAGCTTGCGACATCCCTTCGAGAAGTTCAAAATGACATTCATGTTGATGGTGAGGGCCACACAAAGATGATGACCGTGACCGCGCTGATGCAGCAGTTTCAGCTGGAGTCGGTATTGATGGCGCCGGTGATGCTCGTCCCTTGCCGCCGCCGTCCGTTGCAAAACTCGGTCAACCGAAGCGCTCCCCTACCGATTACTTTGCCAAGGCACATGATCTGTCGTCTACTCCCTTTCCCCCTAGGTCTTCAGTGTGTGGCCGCACTGCAATCAACCTTGCGAGGGATCCCAAGATCACTCGAGGATTGATTGAAGAAATCGCTGCTGATTTTCAACTCCCCGATCTCCGTCCTGCGCTCGGCGACTATATCCAACGCGAAACATCCAACGCGCCTCACTCGGTCAGAGGGCCTCGCTCATCGGCCCACGATTGTCCCCTTCCGTTTTCAGAACTCGCTGTCTGGTATTCGGTACGCCTTCAACAAACCCCTTTCCACTCCAACAGTGACCTGGATTCCGCTCAAACGGTTACTGCCTCCCCTCCGTCTTGCTCCTGGAAGCATGGTCGTTTCGACGCAGTAATATTTAACGTCGATCCTGGAGAAGAGTGGCCGCGATCTGGGCTTTCTGGTGAGTTTATATTGTCAACTTTCAACTGATCTCTTAACTTGCCATGCTATCGAGTAGGCCATTCTGTGGGGGAACTCCGACTTATCTTCCGGCCTGTACCACCACGCGGTCAGAGGCCGTGGTGGTGCAGGAAATTCCTCGTTTATGTACGAAGATTCAATATTGTACCCCAAAGGGGTAGCGAATGCGACCCAACGACATCTATGCACGTTCTTCGACGAGCGCGAAGGGCAAACTCAGAGCACCTGGGCGACATCATTCATCTTGATCAGCTTCGATCCCCTGCCAATTTAATCCCGCGATTTGGAAAGGCCGCGAACAAACGCATGGCGTCCACCAACAGCTGTGCATTGTCAGAAGAATTCTGGCTGAATAAGTACTGGGATAAGGAAATGTTCTTTGCACTCCACAGTGGTTCCAAGTAGACACTTACTGTACAGTGTCCATACCCCCATCGCAATTGATTTTTTTCTAATGATTTATGCCCCAACTTGTGCTCTATGAATTGTACTGTCTCTCTGCTTACGTACTATCGCGAGGGTTGGCATCTCCGCCGGTGGCACTGAATTCGCCCTCGGAGTAGCTGCGTACTAGCTGCTTATAGGAGAACGAAGAAATCATGGATGGAGAAACCTGTGCGGGACCCGGGCTCACGGTTCTTGAGCCCACTCTGCAAGCGGATCCCGAGGTGTCTATCTAGAAGGTGGAAGCAGGGCGTTGTTTCACTCCACCGCCACCAGGCCCTCCATGACGCCTTCCAAGACTTCAGTTCCAGCCAAAGCTAAGACAACCAATGCCCTTTCTGGTTTCTCTGGTTTTAGTTCACCCTTTGGATCATATACCGATGGGCCTCGGGCGCCCTTTGCACTCCCTGGTCCACCAATATCCTTGTGCCAATTGCCGAACGACGTTCTAGCATCTGCGACGACTCAAGGATGCGCTCGGTGTTTCCAGCGAAACGCAACCACTTACCAAAGCTTCGAGTTGTGTGTGGTTAGCACTGTCACCTCGGAGGTGTTTGCTAACCATTGCTCAGGTTTGACAAGCGAAGAGGACGAAACCGTCGAGGTTCAAGTTGAGCTCAAGGGCGCGAAACTCTTCATCAAGCGCGGGCGCAGACAGCTCACCGATGGTATATTTTCAGTAAGTCACTGCACTAGCACTTTATTTCACGTTAATCGTATGTCCGTTTAGTGCCGTCCGACCACTCTCTGAACATCCCATCCTTCGGACGTTACCTGCAAGGGCGTCGTTCGCGCCGTGCTTGGTCGTGCGTCCACCTTTACCCGCGCAGAACCACCTCTGACAATACACAGCTCGGAATCGCACTCGCCGCCAACATCGGTGGCCTAAGCCCCCCGATCTCCTCGCCTCAGAATCTCATTTCCATCGGGTTCATGGACCCGTAACTCGACTGGGCGAGCTGCTTCCTATGCCGATCATCTCGATCGTATTAATCTGGCTGCCCCTGCTGGCGAACTACCAGCCAGCGCGGAGACGGAGAGATCGAGATACGGGCAATCAGGCCTACGAGGGAGGATTTTACGGTGAAGCAGTCGTTCTTTCCTTTCCTTTCCTTCCTCTTCAACTTGCTCCCGTCCCCTCCCATTTGCGTTCATCGCACCACATCCTCGTCTGAGCGATGATAAAGAGCGAGTTCGAGAGCGACTGGTCTGCCAGTCCGGATATATTGAGAAGGGGTGACTTGAAGGAACAAGGTGCGTCGATTTCGTCGACCGGTGCTTTTCTTTTTCTTTTTCTTCTTTTTCTTCTTCTTCTTCTCGGGTGAGAGAGTTCCTGAACTGAGGGTTGGTCGTGTGAACAGACTTGGTCCCAACATCGCCGATTTCGATGATCCTAATATCGATTACGAAAACGCCATCGCTGGGATACTCGGTGAGCAATGTAGGCGAAGACATTTGATAAATGGTTGATGTTTTTGGGTACAGGACGATTCGCCGTATCCAGAGGTACGCTCGGCGGTGGCCAACGTGGACGATCCGAGCATTCCCGTGCCTACCTTGCGCACCTGGGTCATGGGTGCGTCGTGCAAGTGGAGACCTTTTGAACGCCAGTGCTGACTGGCCCTCGGTGTGATATTAGACCTCTTCTGGGCTGTCGTGCTTTCTGGGATGAACCAGTTCTTTTTCTTTCGTTATCCGTCCGTCAGTGTGTCTGGCTTTGTTGCCGTGTTGATATATCTGCTGATGGGCCGTGCATGGGCTGCGGTGCGTCTCTCTTCTTCTTTCTTGCGTGATGACTGACTGAGGGATCTTGGGGCTGCTGCAGTGGGTCCCGAATTGGAGTATATTCGGCATTTCTCTCGACCCGGGTCCGTTCACGATCAAGGAGCACGTGCTCTTGACCATCATGGCCAACGTCGGTGCAGGATGTACGTCTTTATATTTTTGAGGATCGTTTGTTCTGATCATGAGCCATTGAACAGCGGCATATGCAGTATGTTTTTTTCCGTCGTTGGTAAACGCCATCTCCAGCACTCACGGACGTGCTTGCAGACGGACATCATCGTGTGCAGCGGGTGTTTTACAATCAGACGTACAACTTTGGCTGTGAGTGGTGGTTCGTTTGAGGGAATTTTGGGTGGTATTGCTCACGATGGATTGTTCGCCCTCGCCGTTTCAAAGTGGTCAGGAAGGATCCCCTCAGCAATCCTCTCGTCCGCCAGAAAGTGAACGCGGAAACCGGGAAAGGAACAAGAAACCCCTAGACCACCCCGACCCGAAGCGATATCCACATCCAATCTCCCAACTTCTCTTCGACCTCAGTAAGGAAAACGTGCTCTAGAAAGGAAAGAGGTCGGGATGGTGAGGGGCAGGTCAAGGGTACGTAAATACGTGGGGGCGATTGCGAGGGTGTATCCGGACAAGGTGAGTTGATTGTTTTCGTTCGGTAATGCATAGGAATGGGACGAGGCTGACGAACATGGGAGATGGTCAGCATCGGGGGTCTCACACGATTTGTAGGTGAATGTAGGGAATACGACGGTGGAGCAACGGACGATCGCGAATGGGGTTGTGTAAGGCGTTGGACGATGCTTGGACAGTGTTTCAACAGCAGTGATCTCTCATAGAGGGACGCTGGGCTGCGCGTGAGTGCCATCGAGGCAATTAACTATGTTGCTCGTCCTAACTAAGCGTAAAGAAATCTCTTACAGAGAGGGCCCCACTCATGATGCAGTCATCGAGACGCGTCCACTACTTGCCTTGCACAGTGTTCAAGTCCTAGTCAACATGGCCACGGTATCTTTTCTCGATCTTCGCTGCCAATAGCTTTGGATTCGTCTCGGGAATACCCGGACATTGATTTCGGGGCTACGTTTCGGAGCTGATGGTCCCAACTTCCATGGTCTCCACATTTCGTTCCACCTAAATCACAGGGACGATCGTCGCTTCTGCAGATCCTCACGATTCCCTCCTACAATAGCGCGTATTCCTCACTCCGATGCGTGGCTGGGAGAGCAGTCCCGACGCGCCTGAACGTGGGTGAGTAACCGTCACTGCGACCATATCTCAGATATGGAACATCGTCTGACCTTCCACCTGTCTCGTTACAGGTCTACGTTTGACATACTCGGTGGTGGGAAATATCCACCTCTGGGGACCTTTGCAGACTATGTCGTCCTCGAGCGAGATCAAGTCGTTCGTAATATATATATATCGACGATGTTCATGTGGCCGCATGGCCCCTCGGGGGGCTGACTGCATGGAGGTCCGTCTTGCGACAGTGGTTGCCGGTCGAATTTCCACTTACTCATGTTCGCCTCGTTTCACACAGAGCTGTCGTCATTAATGCTCGTGTCACCCGAGGTCAGAACGTTCTGATCACAGGTATCGGTGGTGGCGTCGCCCTCATCACCCTCCAGCTCTGTCTCGCCATGGGCACCAAAGTGTTTGTCACAAGCGGTAGCGCGAACAAGATCAAAAAAGCGGTCGCACTCGGCGCGACTGCTACAAGTCGAGTGCGTGCTCTCGTCATTTCTTCTTTCCTCGCTATCAAGTCTGCCCCCTCCCACCCAATTTCCTCTTCCCTTTCTTTCTCTCACTTGCTTTCCCTTTTTTGACACGGCGCGTTGTCGTTTGGAATAGCGGACTGGCCGGAGCGGGTCGCCGAGTTGCTCGCGAAGCAGCGCAATGGCTCCACTTTACTCGACGCCGTCATAGACTCCGGCGGAGGGATATCGATATCTTGGGACAGGTCAACAGAGTCCGGCGGAACATTCATCGTCTATGGCATGTGCGTGTCGTATTGTGCTTGCACGCATATATCCACTTGTTCTTATTCCTCCCCCTCTCGCATTCATTTACACACTTCATCTCCGTCTAGGACCGCTGACCCCGTCGTGAAGTTCACAATGCGCGAAGTGCTGAAGCAGCACAAGCTTATCGGTGTGTATAGTTTGTGTCTGTCTCCAAAGGGATTGTGTTGACATGGAAGATCAAAAGGATCGACGATGGGATCACGTCAAGATCTCATTGACGCGACGAGGTTCATAGCAGAACATGCTATCGTCCCTGTGGTGTCTCGCGTGCTGGAGGGCCTAGGCTCTGCTGAACAGGGGTTCGAGGTCATGAAGCATGGAAATCAGTTTGGCAAATCGTCATTCGGATGGAAGGCTACTGCGCGACTGTAGTTCTCTGCGCCCCCGTGAGGCCATTCAAGTGGGCGAATATGACTCTGAGGGTCAGTTCGTTCGCCAGACTCTGGAACACCGATGCGATAGTTGTTCTTTGATACTCGACACTTGCAGCCAAAGATCGAGGTAGAACTCAATGGAAATATCTCGATTTCGCCTACTCGCGCTGAAGCTTCCTGATTCTGAGACACGGAGTGACTCGGACCTATTTGCTTCTTCCGCATCTATCTCCTCCATGGGCGGTCTCATTGCAGGGCTTCATGGCAAAAAGGTTTCCAGATTTTGTCGTTGTGAAGACTACCAAGTATGCAACACATGACCGGCCTCTTCTGGTCGTCGAGATCAAGGTTTCAGCACCATCTATCCCATTCAAATGGCCAGCAACTTCTCTGCTGCACGAATATATGTCACAGACTGCTTTTTGTGTATTTTCTGTACTGATGAACATTTATCACAATGATCATTGATCGGTAAATTCCACACAACTGCCGAAATGAATCACAACTGCTTACGACGAATCGAGCGGCGCGGCCCTTTGGACCTGCGATTCCTCCTCGAACGCAGAATACACTTTCTGCCTTCTTCGTTTGAAGTCTGAAAGTTTGATCAGTAGTATGTGTATAAATGGTGAACAGTGGAAATCATGCGTTCCGAACGTTAACGAAGCGCGTCGCCTGTGTAAGTTGTAAGTATCTCACGCGCATGCTCCCTACTCCATCCCGTCGGTCTCTATTCATAGACTGCCCACCCTGCAACTGGAGAGTCGACCTACATTCTGGACGCAAATTTTAACCGCCCCACCGGTAACTGGGGAAGAGTCAAGTCGCGCAAAGTTCCCGCTCGTCGTCAGTTATTTTGCAGTAATAAATACCAGGAGAATCAGAGGCAGGCTCGACGGCAAGAACGAGCGTGTAGAGCGCTCCTTATGATACAAATTCAGCGTTCTATTTGACTAGACAACAAACCTCTCCGTTCTCGTCACCGCACGGCACCCAGGCTGTCCCAGTACGACATTTCCTCTGCCCACATCACAAACCGCTGAGTCCAGCATGATGCGTTGCAGAGTCTTCACGAGACCTCAGTCAATACATGTGTAAACGACCGATAGTGAAGGGAAAAAGGGGCCGAAAGGTGGGTACCCAGCATGATGATAGTGCCCATCGAATGCCAATCAACGCTTTTTGCTATTCATCACCTCCTGCATAGCCATCCATACATCACTGGCCATATTCACCTCCCCTTGGCCCCTCCCCCGACTCCGTCTTGTTTTCTCTCTCCATTCCACACCCTCCTTCGTCACCCGCGGTCGCACCTGCTTCGCGAGATGTCTCACCTCTGCAAACTCGTTCGTCACCCTGCGCCCGTAAAAAGGCCGCGCTAAGAGTTTCAACCACTCAGGCAATCGAGGCAGACCCCCAGGGTTTCTGGGGATACGGAAGAAGGCATGCCGCATTGCACGCTTTGGAGCGCTATGATGACACAGCTGATACGATGAAACAAATGATTGCTCTGTGGTGGAGGAGAAGCAGCGTTATGACAACTATTTGAGGAGCTGATGACTCGTTCGGGCGAGGCAACAGTGCTTTCCTGGACGGGACAGTCTTCGACGTACAACAGCTGTTTTCCAGCCTCCCTTTCCTTTTATCCTCAAACCCCTCAAGCTTCGCTCACCAATGAAGATGCCGAAATGGATCGGCACGTCTCGGAATTAAAAGGTTCGATGTTTCAGAGAGAGGTAACGCTCGTCTACGACCGAGTCATTCGCCTGCCATTGGCGCAATTTTCTGACCGCAGACTATACCTCCCATGTATCTCGTTCCCAGTCAAGAAACTCGTCGAGAAACTTGATGCCGAGATCGGTGAATGAAAGTGTTTTGGTGCTCGGGTGTCAGGGATCGGCCATGCAGAATTTTGGACGTCGGACACGCTTTCATTGGCAGAGCCGTGCAAGCTTCTTTTCGTCCATCCCTGGATCCCCTACTTGCGTGGTCCGCTCGACGAGGTCGGTTGGGGAATCGCATCGGACAGCGGTGATGAATCGGACTCATGGTCTGGTTCGGAGGGAGAAGCAAGAAGTCTCGAGCTGCACCCACTGCGGCCGCTCCCCCCTTGTATGCTGGACCCATTGCCACGATGGATGACCATACCCGCGCATTGCAGTTCATCGTCCGTCTGCAACAGCCTTTCCACGCTCTTTTGCTGGAGCAACAATCCCATGGGGAATACAAACGGGTCGCTACTGAGCATGAGATCGTCTTACCAGGGCTTAAACTCCGCATTAGCTCTGCGAAGGAAATCCGCGTCGGAATTGTAGAGATATCATAGTGGCAGCGCAGGGGACGTTGCTCACGATTCATTAGCGTAACTGACGTTGTTCTTCCATAGTACATATTTTGAATCAAGCCTTCATGGTAGCTTTCGAGTATGTTATATTACGCCCGGTGGGGCCTACATACACGTATGAACTTCCAAACTACACTATCAGGGAGAAAGACAAATGACCGCGAAAAAGCATAGCATCCAGTGCCTGAGACCGAATTTTGCATGTCTGCGATCACAATATTTCCACGACTTCTACTTGGACATACTTGGCAGAACTGATGCGGCGTTCAAGCCCTGGCACGACGATATCGCGCTCCGCAGCGATCCGTTTGCAGGCATGTTTCGTCCGCCCTAACCACGCGCTGCGCGACCGTCGTATTCATCCATCTCATCTCACGGCTGATACGTTTCAGACCAATGGATGCTGGTCATGTCGACGCAGATGCTCGGCTTTTCCATCGGTGGTATTCTGAGGCGGTTCCTCGTGCAACCCCCCTCGATGAGTACGCCGTCGCCCCTTTTTTTGTTTTTTTCGCCGCTCACGTCAACTGTCCCGTTTGCACGCCTCGGTCGATGTTTGGGGTGGGTGATCTCGGAGGCGTGGAAGTGTTGAAGACTGATTGGATTTCTAGGCCAATGGCAGCGACGGTGGTAGCGGGGACGGTCCAACTAGCCGTACAAGCGTGGATGTTCGCCCACATACCGGACATGTGCAGCACGAAGCAAAAGAGCGGGTTCATCTGTCCGAGCACGGAGGTATTTGGGACTGCGAGTATCATTTGGGGGGTTATCGGGCCGATGAGAGTGTTTTCGCCTGGGCAGATTTATGGGGGTGCGTTGTTCGTCGTGCACTCTGTTGTTGAGAGGAGGCTGACCAATGGTGTAGTACTGACGTACTTTTTCCTCATCGGAGCGCTGTGTCCGTTGGCGGCGTATGCGATTCATGCACGGTGGCCGAATAGCTTCGTGCGCTACCTCAAGTGCGTTTCATGTTTGGCTATCAGGCGATGTGCTGACATTGGCATCTGTAGCTTTCCGGTCCTGTATAGTGGCATGGGTCCGACGCCCGCGAGCGCGGTTAATTATGTACCGTGGGCGATCGTTGGGTATATATTCCAGTATCACATTCGGAGGCGTCATTTTGGGTGGTGGGTCAAGTATAGTTGTGCGTTATCGCTTGTGGAGGTGGTGGAGCTGAGTGTGCTGACGACTTTTTTCACGTAGACGTGTTGTCGGCAGCGATGGACACGGGCGTCGGGTTGGCTGTGATCTTCAACTTTTTCTTGTTGCAGTATCCGCGAAACGGGACGATCGGGGAGAATACGGTGCAAAAGTGGTGGGGGAACACGGTCTTTTTGGTGGGTGAGGCTGACCACCATCGTGTTCCTGTGCGTCGAGCGCCAAATCGAGTCTACGATTGGGGATATGATTATGGCCGTTATGGCCATTATTGCGTTCTTTACGACGGGGATTTTGAAAAAAGGTAACATAATTGGGTATGTCTTACTGAGTGCTAACCGCGGTTCGTTTTAGGATGACTTTGAGCAGTTTGCATGGACAATCGTGTTCTTGGCTATGCCAGTGGGTGGCATTGCGCTCAGTGATGGCGTCAAGTCGAGCGGTTTAATGAATGTGATGGATGGTCTAGTTCATCGCATGCTCGAAGGGCGGGCATTGTACACTGTCGTCTTCGTTCTTTCCGTTGTCGTCCTAGTACGTTTTTCCTTTCCCCCGGCGTTCCACTTTTCATTGTGCATCCGAAACCGAAGTCCCGCAGGATACCGAAGCTAAAACCGATTCTCGAACCCCACTACGTCAGTCATCCGCCTTGAACCCCTCCACCACTGATCGTTAAATGCTGCATCGCGTTCCCTCAGGTGACATCACCCTACACTTGCGCAACTAAATCGTCCGCCTCCAGAAATCCGCCTTCCCCCCAATTCGTGCATCACCACCTACCCTACCCTTACGCGAATGCAAAGCACAGCTACCGGCGGTGTACCATCCCGTCGTCGTCGTCTCTTCTTAATAAGTCAAAAATACCGCTTGCACTCCGAGTCGTGATCACACCTTACAGTTCTGTGAAAGAAAATGAACAGCCCATGCCATTGGTCACGGACACTGTGATCGCGTGATGCAGGCTTTGCAGAGTGAAATGACAAGGATGGCACGGCATCAACGACATGATGACAATGTGGTGTCTGCGACGAGGATGGCGGCGGCGCATCACATTGAAACGACAAGGACAACTTGAAGAATGATTGGACGGACATAGTAGTATATATATATATATATATTATGTCCTGCACCTACTACGTACTACTAGTTCACAAATGACATTGGGAATGTTTTTTTAAAAACTAACATGGAAAGAAAGAAAGAGAAAAAGAAAAAGAAGAAACTGTAGAATGCAATGGTCTGTCTGACCGTGTGGTCGCTAACACTGTCACCACTGTGAATTATGTCCTGTGCAGCACTGCACACTCTTTACTGGCTAATAGGCTTGTAGCAAATTTATCACTGGCATGTGTGTAAATGGTTTGTGTAAACAACACTAATGTTCTACTTGAGAGGCTCTGCCAAGCTTGTAGCCTATGACAGTCTGGAATAGATTAATCATATATTATCAATGGACTAGGATAGTCTACAATAGCCTATTAATTCTATGTCAACTATAGCACTATGGAGGCTATGGAAAAACTATGGGAAAACTATAAATTGCTATAAAAACTATAAAAACTATGGCAAAATCCTTGTTTTGCTGATGTATTGCTGGAATCCCAGCTCATGAAATCTGTAGGCTTTTCTCGTGAATCTCAGCAGCCTGAGCAGCGACATACCTCGCTTCCTCGGGACCTGGAGTTTGATCATTCGCGCGATGAAGAGGACGAGACAGCCCTCCGGGCTCTTCGTGCACCGGAAGGCGAACAGTTACCTGTAAGTCTATGTAGTCACAGTTATCGTCACTCACATTTTGCCCAGATCGCCGCTCACGGAGAGGTTGCCGATGTCCTGGAGCGCCACCACCGAACCAATGGACACCCTTCTGCCCCAGATCCTGATCGACTTGCCGTCTCGGGACGCAACGCTCTCAATGAACCTGGATCCGGTCCGCGCAATATTGCTTCTGATGAACACGAACAGCAAGTGAGCGCCCGGCCACGCGCACCCAGGAACTCCAAGAAATCCAAGGATCAACCGGCTTCTCCTGATACGCTCGGATACTACCCTGCGGTCTGGAAGGATTTCCTCGAGGAAGCCAAACGCGACTGTCGGGTTGTCCACGCGATAAACAACCCATTTCCTTCCAAATCCCGGGATCTCAAAGTATCGGTCACAGAGACGCTGGTGACCAGCGTTGTCGAGTGGACAGAACGCGGCACAACATTCGAGCCTGGTGAGTGGCCTCGTTACGCTCCTGTTTCGAGTGTAACACGTTGTCATAGGCTACTGGCCTGAGAACAAGTTAGACATGGCCGCTCTTGTAAGTCACGCATACAAGATATCGTGGCGTTGCTCAACACGTTCTAGCTTCTCGCGGACATCTCTACGTGGCGCTCGGAGCTGAAGACAATCGCTCTCAACAATACTCCGGCTATGTACGGTCTGGTCGCTCCCTCAAACGTTCAAGGTCAAGAACGGCTCGAATGGATTAAATCTGGCGCCGAGCAACTTCTTCACGAATCAGTTTTCTTGCGTCAAGGGTTTGATGAAAATGTAAGTGGATGGTTTCCTTTTTTTCCCCTTCGATCTTATGTCTTGGGAAGGGAAAGACAAGAAATTTCGCGCACTCCGCACTTAAAGAAGCGATCATCGAGTTTTTTTACACTGGTAGTCACCGTATCGCGCACAAACGTCCTGATCTGTTTCGCCGATCCGTTCCTGTACCCTGTCTGGCGCTTGTTGCAGCTGCGGTATCTCTTTTCGTTTGTTTTCTCCCAGCTGTCGTCGAACTAACTTTATTTCAGTACAATTGCATCCTCGATGGCTTCGCGCGCAATGGCTCCTCGAAAATGATGCCTCACTTTTCGGCAAAAGGTTATTCCTCTATCCACCGAGGTTTACTTTCCATTGCAGATCAGGTTCTTCAGCACGCGTACCATGGCCCTCGACTCCGTGATCAGTTGGCGCAGTGGGGTCAGGAGGGCTGGTAAGTTCGTGTTGTGTTCGAGATGTACTCTATTGATGTCCTGTGAAACTAGGGCTGCGTTGCAGCAAATTGATGTTCAGGTTGATCGTCACGATCACCTTCACGTAAAGTTAGATTAGTACTCGCGTGATCGTCGTTTTCTGCATATGGTAGTGTTGTCCGTTGCTCGGTTATGTTTGTTTTGTATTATCAATTGATTATCAATCATGATTGTTTCTGAAAGTTTCGGTATTGCATCCATAGTAAATTTACAAGAGGTTCGAGGCTGGAGTGCTGTCAGGGAGTTCTGAAGTCTTAGTGCTATGGATTAACTAGAAGTTGCTAATTACCTGGATAGCATTGTGTAGTGTATATCATGATACATAGATAGAAATCATAGAATAAGCTAACAGGTGTGTGGGATCTCCATAGTGGTCCAAAGCAATTTAAAACACATAGGCTTACTTGGGCTATCTGTCAAGCCTGGACCTTGCTATGGTACTATACCTGCTTTGCAATACTAGCAAGCATTCCAGAGGAAAAAGTGATTTGCTGATTAGTAAGGGAGAGGTGTCTGCGGTGGTTGCGATGCAAGTGACGCAGGGAACGCCTTCGGCTGCCACGTAGTCGTCAGACCTCGCAGCCGTCGTCCGTAATCGAAACCGGGTCCGCGCCGGGGGCAAGCGAGATCTCAAATGCTTCGATGGTGAGTGCACTTCCCCTCTCCGTTCGCGATAACGTAGTTCGACCTAAAAGAACCATGAGGCTCCCACGTCGTCGCCGTAAAGTACGTCCAGATGCCCTTCTTGAGCTCGAAATCCAGATTCGGCGCGTCCAAGAGTCCCAGCGGTGTATGGTATCCTTCTGGTCAAGACTGCACTGCGTGATGGGCTGTCCGGGACACCTAGGTAAATGACATAACCTTAACCAAAAACGTCCGTGGTGTTTCCGGGATATCGAGGTACGTCAGGTTACTCAGGTAGGCCTTGGAACCGTATCCGGCCCCATCCTCGACCAGGTGCGAGACCTTGAGGAATGATCCCCGCACCCATAGGCTCAAGGCATAATCCCCAGCAACGAACCAATTAGAGCCAGCGAGTTTGGCACGGAAGTCGAATGTGCGTGGGGACGTATCTCGTCGTAAGCCGGATTGACTCGAGAAAAGAGTCGCGGGGGTAAACACAGTCCAGTAGTCCAGTATAATCACACAATTGATGTAATTGGGTGTCGTGGTGGTCCTCTCTTGTTTATCCCTGTCGATGACACACCCAGTGTGGCCTCGTGGGTTCGAACCGATCAAAACGAGCGACTTGTGTATTTGAATGTTGCTCACGGCCGCATCGCACCATTCGCCTGTGCAAGGTCATTAGGGTTCGAACAATGGATCAAAGAAATGGGTCCCCCCTCACATTGCTCGATATACGCCTTCAAGACCAGGTGCGGTACAATATCCAAGACTCGTACTCCGCATAAGTTTGTCGATAGCAGTTCCAAACAGGACCGGGGGACAAAGGTTGTCCCAGCGATAGTACACGTCGAGATCCCTGTCGGGCCACTTTCCGTCCGTCGTCGACATGACCCGTACAAAGGGCGTCTTGTGCGTCGCGTTCCTTGATTAACCGCTCTTGCGGCTCCGTCAGAGGTGTATGGAAAGCACAGGACGCGGCGCTAAGCATCGGTATTGAAAACCTTGACGTCGGGATTGATCGCAAGATGGCGTCGATGAGCTCGTGGGTAACAGCGACGGTGACAGTTCGAGGAAAACTGATGTCAACGATCCACGATCCAGAAATTGCCTTGGCCCGCGAAAGGACCTTGCGGATCATCGTCTTGGCCAGTTGGGGCTTGCGTAGGTATTAAACAGACTTCGAAAACTTGGGAGAATCATTGAGTGATGATCCGATCGCAAAGGCACAGCTAGGGTATGCGGCCAAGATCGCGAGAGACGGAACAGCACGCAGTCGTCAGTCACTCCGCCGTGAGTGAACGGATGAGCAAGAGGTACAGCCGCTTTTCCAGGTTGGCTAACGTAGACACTGACTATGAAAGGTTCTATGCATACTCCATCACGACGTGTGCATTGGTTCCACCCGACCATACGTCACCCATGTTCCATCTGCAGCAGCCATCTCTGCAATGGTGGTTTCCAGCTATTGGGGTTGTTACTATTACCAATCAACGAGAATCGCAAAACACACACCTAAGTTCGCACCTGCATCTAAAATCAATTCTTGGACTGGCCTTGTCGAATCGGATGTTCGGGATAATATGATACAGGATCAAAGACACCTTCGCTAAACTTGCCAGGAAACGCACGCCCCAGTGTGACCTATATTCGCCTTGACGCTTCCCACTCTACAAAGGTTTCTCGTCAGCGACGCGACGCGACCTCACCACGACCAAGACGCACCTGAGAGGATTTTGTGTATCCCACCCATTCAATATCATTCTACCACATTACGCCGGTTATTAAGCAACCTACCGGTGACATGTAGTTCGATATAGAACGCCTCAGACGGATCGCTCCTCACAACGTGATACGCCTCCTTGATCATCACTGCTTGCATATCGCCCTCGGGCATCATCAAACTCTTCTTTCCGTTCATATTGATCGCGCTGCTCTTGATAATGGAATAAACCGAGTCGCCGTCTTCGACGGCGCGGTCAAGCTGCTTGATGAGAACGGCTGCGACGCCCTCAGCCCGCGCATACCCATTGGCCGACGCGCCGAACAATTTGGAGGACCCGGTGGGAGACAGGACGCCGAGATTGGAGAACATAATCATGTGTTCGGGGTTGAGGATCGTGTTCGCGGCTGTTACTATATAGATGTAGCGCCATGATCTAGTGTGAATGTCCTACGTATGGAAAATGATCATGTAACTTGCCTAAGACTAGTGCCTGGTCGACCTCTCCGAGTTTGATCGAGCAGAGCACCAGGTACATCGCGGTCGCCGAGGCAGAACATGCTATTTCACAGAAAACGTATAAGCGGCAGCTTCAGGAGGAGACAATGAGTGACGCACCCCCATCAACGGCCAACGACGGTCTGCGCAAATTGAATGGCTCTGGGAGAGCTCTCAGCGAGGGCGTGATTCTGCATTAGAGTCGTGTGCTGCTTGCAGTTAGACGGAGTCGGTAGTCGCACACTCTTCTGACTTGGCTTGAAGTCGATGTGGCGCGTTGGTTTTCAGACTAGGCAAGAGCATCCAATCGAGGAAGATAACGTCGACGTGTGGGAAGCTGTCGGGCATATATAAGTCAGGGAACGGACGTGTAAGGGAGGAGACGGACCGCGTAAACGCTGTCACGAGCGCGACGACCGACCGAGATCAACAGAACGACACATCAGGA
>JBBPPB010000234.1:0-17479 GCA_038091755.1 Leccinum pallidistipes | reverse complement strand
ATACTGGGACAGCCGGCTACCCAAGATTGGCCCGAGGGCCGGGGCGCAAGTTCGGCAGGCTGCATCACTCAATCTCGGTGACTCTCTGAATGCCAGTTGTTCCGCGTTCACAGACTGACCGCCTCTTTCGACGCGCAGCTACAACTCGCGATAAATACCGCTTTCTTGCTGCCTACCCCAAGGCTAAGAGGAATCACACCTCTCATGAACACTCGCGATCAACTCTCCGCGGTTTGCACGCGGGGAGCTCACCTAAGCTGCCGAGGAACGAGCCTGAGTGACCCACCGGTGTCGTGCCCGACTTCGCCGAGTCTCGTACCCGTAGTAACGACTCAGTCGGTATAATCATTGATAAATGATCAGTCGTTCTCCTCGTCTTGGTCTTTTTTTTTCCGCCCCTCACCCAGATCGCCTGTCTTGTTACCCGATATGAGGGTCAGTTGGTGATCTACGCAACTGTCCGATGGGGCTCGATTGCAACATAATTTAGACAGCAAGAAAGAATAGATAATGTGCATAATTTCCTCTGGAGTACTAGCAACCGTTCAATAGACACGTACATCCATTTGTCCATTCGATCAATTTTTCAATACTCAAACACTCAATCTCGGCACTTGATCTCCCCACCCCCGACCATCGCGATCGTCGCGCCAAGGCACCACCCCAACTCCGTCCCCTCAATCTGCTTACCCAGCCCGACGTCCCGCAAGTCAGCAAACTCGTACCCGAGTCTCAACAGCGCGTGCATGAACGTCAGATCGAGACACCACTCTGGACGGTCCTCGAGCTCCTCGATCACCTCCGGGTAAGAGCCCCAGTGCTCCACCCAGCTGCTTGGACCCGCACAGACTTGTTGTGCGAGCGTCGCGAAGGTGGACACCGTGATCTGCGGCTGGGCGCCCGCGGGAGGAATGGGGATCAGGGGCATGGCGCGGTCGAAAAAGTATGACAGGAGGAGGACTTTGCCGGTCGGGAACGCATCCATCAACGAAGGCTGGTAAACACCGTTGAACGAGCACGGTTTGACTTCGCAGACGCTATGTGCATGGTCCGTGAAATGAGCAGTCAACCAACACAAGACGGGACGAGACAACTCACGCATCCTTGGCCATGACCAGCTCTAGAATCCGGTTACATGCCTCGAAGTTCCCAACATGCTCACCGGACATCAACACCTTGACCTTCTCCTTGCCATCCCCCTGAGGCACGTCCACCTCCTTCGTCGTCATCCGCGCAAGACAGGGATTCGGCACCTTCGGAAGCCTTGGCAGCTCGTCCTGCTCGTCCACCCGCGCCCTCCTCAGTCCGTCCATGAACTCTACCACCCGATGTACGCTCTCTCGCGCGCTCTTCAGTCCATACCCCAGGTATGAGTGCTGATACAACACCCTCTGCTCCCCACCAAACATCAGCTCGTACTTGTGCTCCCCTTCCTGGAGCCCTACACCCGCAGCCCCCCTCACCCCGCCCTTGCCCTTCTCTGGCTGGAATACGATCTGCGTCGACCCGCCCCCCAAATCCAGCACCGCATACGTCGGCTTGTCCTCCACTCTAACCACATCTTCATCTTCATCATCATCCTGGATGGCAACCGCAGCCTCGCCCCCGGGCCGAATAGCCCCCATCAAATAATTCACCGTAATCCACGCATACACCCCTTCGTCTCGCCCGTCCATGATGACCACTCCATCCCGCTCCGGCAGTGCAAAGGGATACCTCTCCCTCAACCGCCACTCTACAGCCTCCAATATCGCCTGCCCCTCTACTTCCCCAAGCGCACGCAGTCCCGCAGTCGCCTTGACCGCCAGCGGCGTACATCCGTGCAGCGACGCAGGCACCACCCGCACGGCCTCGTCCAACAGCACGTCCAGACTCGCCGCTGCCTCTTCTGGCGTCCACCGCTCGCCCGTCTTGTTTCCGCTCAGACCGGGCTGGACCATCCGGAACACCTCGTACTCGTACGCAGGCGACGGGCCGCAGTTGTGGAATTTGTAGATGTGGATGCGCGAACCCGTCGAGCCAGCGTCGATCATGAGTGCGTATTGTACGAGCGGGAGACGATGTGCGTATGGAGCGGTGCAGTGGACGGTCTTGAGTGGGTCTGGATCGGTCTCGGGTGAAGTGGGTATAATAGCGGGTGAAGTGGGTATAATAGCGGGGGTAGTGGGGACGCTTGAGGGGGAGGACACGCTCGAGGAAGAAGACAACGAAGGTGGGTCGAGCGCGGCGCTAGAGAGATCATAAAGTGGTATCTTGCCTTGCGGTGGGTAAACTTCATCTTCAGATGCAGACGGTGGAAGACCTGTAGGGTAGTTCAGTCGTATGTACGATTCGATGAGAAAGGGCGTACCAGCTGAGAACGAGTAGTCCCCTCGAGGCCCGAAAAACCAGACGAGCCCCATGAGTACACCACATCCGATTGCAATTTTTTTCCAGGCGAGTTTTCTAACCGGTCGGTTGGGGCTCATCATTCCGCCTTCAAGACGCTCGTAGGTGCCGCCCCTGGTGAACGTGGAAAGCATTAACGGACGACTCGGACGATTAAAAAGGAGGGTGTCGATGGTGGAACTTTGAGGACCACGAGGTCGACGGCCCAGGTCAACAGACGTGGAAAAAGCCGAGCGGTCTGAGCGCGGAATGTTGGTAGGCGAAATGAAAGCTCGTTTGACAACTTGAATGGTTCTTCTCAACGTAAGCCTGGACAACGATTCCCACCATTGATCTACTTTGTGTTGTCTGAATCTCACACGTTTGATTTCTCGTTTCAAGATCTCACAAGGCAAGCTACGCTGAAGGGAACACATCGATTCGACAAGTTGACGTATAGCACTAAACTAGACAGAAAGAGTTTATGGAAGGGGTTACGACGATGCTCCTAACCAGTGGATAATGGGGGTGGGGGTGGGGGATGATGACGTTTAAGAATACACGAAGCACCGAAGGTTACAGCCATCTCGCCTGGGGCTGGCGGAAATCGTTGCAAAAAGAAACATGACAGAAAAAAGAAAATGCATGGGACACGACGAAATGCGAAAGGTATAGCAAATAATAGGACAACACCGCGAAGAAGAAATCACGAATCAGGGAACTCCGGGCAGTCGATGTGGTGACTGCGAAGCAACGCTTGACATGTCAGCGTTCGCTGCTTCCACATCTCACCCTCCCGCTTGTATCGTTCCAAGCTGTCCTCCAACTCCCGCTGATACTCCAGTTTACGTTTCCGACTGCGGCGAGCCGCAACGGTGTTTTGCCGTCGCTTAACTTCAATCTGCTCCTGCTCCGACATAGTGGGGGTCAGAGGCTCCTCCGGGAGTTCATCTACTTCTTCATCCGGAGCTGCGGTACGGAGCCGCTTACGACGCCAGGTGGCGGGAAGCTCTTTCCGAGAAGTAGAGGAGGGAACGAGATAGTTGCGCGATTGAGTGGGTGCCTCGACTGGAACGAGCGACTCGGGCGTAATGTTCTTGCGAGTACCAGTAGCACCGGACTTCCGCTTGCCCGATGGAAGGGGGACCACATTTCCATCGAGCGGAGAGGTGCTGGGAGTGTCGATGAACGGTGTAAGGGGAGTGTCTATCTGATACATGTGGTCAAAGAGCGGAGGGGGTGGAGGAACAGAATGCCCAATTTGTGGCGGTTTCTCCTGATAGACGGCACCGTTCAGCCCGTCAAACAGGGAAGGGAACTCGCCGAATGAGTCATTCCCGAAGTCCCCTAGAAGGGGACTTGTAAAGATGTCCGCATGCATGTCGGACTCCAAAGCAGGTGTAGTAAGCAAATCGTCGTCGAAAGGCGAGTCAATAAGAGGCGAAGTCAAAAACTCGTTCAGATCATTGGACATCTGGAGCTCTGGCGTTGCTGGTGAGCAAGATGAGTCATCGTTGACAAGATGTGAAGACAATAAAAACAAACCGTTCAGCACATCCATAAGCGACCTCAGAGCCTCGGCGTCCGTCACATTGGAAGCGGCCGCTACAGGCGCAGTGTCCCCGATTGGGACACTGCTAGCGCCATGATCGTCGGGGGTTTGAGATAACATGGTTAAATAGTTGGAGCAAAGGTTTTCAAAATCGGGAGAGGACGGGAAAGATTCAGTCTGGTGCGACGGGAATGCTTCTTCGAGGTCGGTTGATCTATGAGGAGTTGTACGGGGTGCGACTGGCAAAAATTGGGGTATCCCATAATGGGCGGCAAGATCCGAGATGTTGTTGAAGACCTGATTAGACGTCCGTGGACGTGCATGGCTGTTTATCGCAACATGGCGAGAAGACGAGCTTGAAAGTTGAGAACTTTCAAGTGCAGAAGGCGATGAGATTTGATGACCGTGTGTTGGAGATGGACCAGGATGATGTGAGATCGGCCAACGATTTAGAATCTGATGCAGAACGACATTTTGATTCGGAGTATATGGTAGATATTGATCTGAAATTGCGGAGTGGAGAGGGGTAATTGATACTGAGCTGGGGCCAGGCGACAACGCGGAGGGCCTGGCGGGTCTGGAACCGTGAGGGGGTAACATCAGCTCCTCATCTTCTACACATGGGGTATTGTGTGCATCCGCGTGCGGCATGACTCCGATGTGACTCTTTGAGCACTGAGACGACCGTGATTTACAAGGCCGCGCCGATGTTGTTCGCGAGTGCCCTAGAGGGGCTGGACGAGACAAATCGGGCGACCTTGGAATCGATGTATCGTCGTGAAGAGGCGCCGACATCATATGGCTGACCACAGACAAAAAAACGATGCAACAATGCAATTTGCACAGCGCGGAACGGAGCAGACAGCGCACACGTAGGAGCACAAAGAAATCGAACTGAATGACTCACGGATGGGACGGAGAGAGTACAAGTGACTCGAGGACGATACCTTGGGTGTCCCAAGGGGTCTGTAGATGGGGGAAAGAAAGAAAAAAGGGAATGGCGCGTCATTCTGACTCGGTCGGCTTAATAAAGGGGAAATTGTCACAGCTTTTCAAGCTCAGAACAGATGGCGGGAAATGACACAGCCTCGCCGACTAAACTAGGCACATCCTTTCAAATCTCGCGAAAAAAAAAATCAGAGAAAACTGCACCACATGCAACACGCCATCAGAACAGAAAAAATCGTACGAGCTCGAGACCTATCCGACTCGCAGCAAAGTACATACGTAGTTCCCGACGACTGCGGAGGGTCCCTGAATATCCCCGCGCAGCCACCTCCGTGGGACGGCTGAGTCACTGCGCATCACGCGGCGGATCGGCCGGCACTGGAAGCCACTGGCAAGCGTTGGAATAACCGACGGCATAGCCTACGAAACGAAGCCAATCGGAAGCCTACCCGTTCACTGTCGCGCTTCGTCCCCAATCACATGGGAACAAGTAATCCGCCCCTACACTGATAGGCTCCCTGGCTTATCCCGACGATTCCCGCAACATCGTCAGAGGATGTTGGCAAGCCACAGCGTGAAGTACTCCAGTTTGTCGAATACCTTTGACAGAAAGTTACGTGTGCAGGCAATCTAATTGAATGCCACCATCAAATACCGGTGTCCAATAGACTTACCGGGGCTGACTTCGTCCGATGACTCGGTCCTAAAATCCTTGTTACCACGTCGGAAGTGTGATAGATGCGTAGAATTGCAATTGGCATCGTACATACCGTGCTCAATGGATTCGGAATGAAACGATACCGACCCGGATCCGAGGGGTAAGCACAAGGCATTCATGGAACGTAGTGTAGTCACCGGCCCTGTGCAGAACAATTGCAGAGAAGCAAATTCAATTGTTCCATCAGTTCGTGGGAAAGCTGTCGAAATCCCAAACGGCGCATCGATCGTACCGAATGTCTCAGGTTCACGGCGCAGCACTGAGGCCGTGTCTACGTTCAGCACTGATCTCCGCTTCAGAAAGTGATCACTGGCAAACAAGTGTGAAGACGGGAGGAGGCTTACCGATGCAGGATCCCCACGGATACGGATCATATCGGGTAAGGCCATTGAAATGAACAATGAAGGGAGACAGACAGACAGCATCATGAGTCATGATCGGCGGCGACAAGAGACAGATACGTGGCGCAACTTACAGGAGACCAATATTATTTTGTGTAAAGTTAGCAGTAACGCTGGCACGCCTGCAACGTGGCTAGCCTGGTGACCTGCGATTGGCAGTGCACGGTGAGCAGTTGAATCCCTGACTCAAAGTTGAGTCGAGCTGTCCAAACCAGTGCGATCCAATTCGAAATGCCTCGTGCTGACACTCTAACTCCGTGAGGGTCTCATCGAGATATAAAAGACGCCCGACGCGTCCTATTTGATCCTTATCACACCTAATCCATCTCCCATTTCATATCTTCCGCAAACAACACTTTTACTCGATGACCCAAGCAGCTTACGATCAAGTGAGTCTATCAATCTGCTTCTAACGGATGTTGGTTATTGACGGGTCTTGTTCCACAGGTCATGAACACACATCACAAGGCCAGCCTTACGCATGAAGCCCTCGCCGCCGCCGCCGGCTGGCAGGTGCGTTATCCGCTTCCAGCTGACATGAAGCATGTTAACCGTCCAGCAGGCCATGAAGGCATGGAATGAGCACAAAGCAAAGCAAGGAGAGACAGTCGACCATGCAAAGATGAAGCAGTTCATGTGCGTCTACGCAAACCAATACCGAACGCAATTACTGACGAATAGGTTAGGGCGGCTGCCAGCGCTGCCTTTATTGATCGCATGGTTGAAACAAAAGGTCTTGATGCCATCGACCGCCACAAGGCCAAGAAACAGGGTGAGTTGCTCGGCAAAAATGCAGGAAACCAGTTTCTGATAGTCGTTTATAGCCGAGGAACACTATGGGCAATACCCGCAGTACGGGCAGTACGAGCAATACGGGAACCAGGGACACCACGGGCACCATGAGCACCATGAGCACCGCCACCACCACCACCACCACCGCCGGTGATTTCGATGTAGTGCATCGAATTGTATTGGCACCTAAATACAGACTATTGTATATCCAAGAACATTCTCGAACTTGTGATTACAGCACTTACTCTTGACTTGAATTGTATATATATACCTTGGTGAAGAGTCAGGAAGCTTGCGACGATTAGTGACGATCTTCAGCTGAGAAAGCACATCACGGCCATCATGCACCACTATTCACCTGGAAAGTATAAGTTCACGCCTGATAGATATGTAATATTGTGCCCGGTAAAGTGTTCATCGGTTCGGAGGCTTATTTGTGTATCATTGGCGCTACTCAGATCGAGTTACTCGACTTGTGGTTAAGGGAGCCGAGAAACACCCACTGTAGAGCAACTGCAAAGTCAGCCGCCGCTGCATCGACCACTGGCACGCGGACTCGAGATGGAAGATCGCATCAAACGGCGAGATCGCCCAGTCATACAAACGCACGCAATGTACATAACAATAAGTGCCGAATGAACACGGTCACGACATGCATGAGGTTATAAAGATACCGCACATCAACAGTGGGAAAAAATGTCACGCACACAAGGTCAAGATCGTAGATGGCTCTTAGGTACTGCAAAATCGAACACAAATCATTATGGGGCCGATCAACAAGCATCTGATGAGGGAAAGCTAGAACACAGTACCGTGAACCGATCCCAACCGATCTCAGGCTATAGACAGTGTCGTGCCCGTCATCGATATTCGTGACACGCAAACCGATGCCCTCGGCGACGCGTCCGGTTACACGCACTGTTGCACACCTGTGATTCCCGCAAGAGAGCGATGCACGTGAGAATTGGAAGCGTCGAACCAACCCGGTAGATCGGGTTCGTGACTTCGTCCATTCTCACGAATCAATCGACGGCAAAAGTCGGAGCTAGGAATATGCCGGTTAGCCTGACAGCGACGGCCAACGAAAACCCCTTCACAGCCTCCTCAGGCTATCTTGCACTGAGCGCAGTGATGTCTAGTGACCTGCGGTGGGCAGTGTGTATCGATGAGCTGCTGGCAGTGGACAAGTCCTAGCCGAAACTGCCGGCATTGAGCTGTCCAAACCAGTGCGACCCAATTCGCAAATGATCCGTGCCACCTTGAACCCGGTCGTGACGGTTTATTCCGGATATAAAAGATAATCATCGCGTCCCATCTGATCTTTATCTCAACACCTACCATCCTCCATTTCCTCACCTTTCGCAGTCAACACTTTTGCACGATGTCCGAGGACGCTTACAATGAAGTGAGCAGAACGATTCTTGTAACAAATATTGGTTATTGATGAGTCTCTCGCAAAGGTTCGCAACGCACCACACAAGGGCCATATTGCCCATGATGCTCTCGCCGCTGCCGCCGCCTGGGAGGTGCGCTACCTGCATCTTACTAACACGAAGCAAGGCTGATTGTCCCCAGGCCACGAAGGCATGGAATGAACACCAGAAGAAGAAGGGAGTGGACGTCAGCCATGGCAAGGCGAAGGAATTCTTGTGCGTCCACACAAGCCTGTGTCGAGCGCAGTGACTAACGAGTGGATTAGAGCGAGTGCCAGTGCTGCGTTCATAACCCACATCATCGAAACCAAGGGTCTTGACGCATATGACCACGCCAAGGCTAAGGCAGCGGGTGAGTCTCCTCGTTACGAGTGCAGGAAAACTAGCCTCTCATAGTCGCATGTAGCCAAGAAGATCCACGAAGAACAGGGGTACTAATTTAAATTCTGATGCAGTGCATAAAAGTGTGCTCGCACCTAAATACGAAATGTTGTATATCCCAGGGCATCGTTGAAATCCATGTCGATTACCTTTCAACTTGAATTACATGAGACTCTTGTACCCTAGTTCGCTGTAAGGAAGCGGCGTGAGTGCTTGAACGATACGACGGACGGCGTAAACAGATCTGCTGAACTGACAGACAAGCAAGTCGACCGACCTTTCCCTTTCTCCCTTTCAGCCCTCTGTAGCAATCTGCCTACAGCGGACGGAAGGGGAGGTTCCAAACCACGGCTGTATTGGCGAGGGTCAAGCAGAATGCGCCATTAACCACTGAGACTATGATGAGACGGCCTACGACGTTGCCCGAATGGGAGGTCTGGCCAAGGAACGACAGGGCCAGGCCTGTCAGGAGGTTCATATGATGCGCGTTCTGCACGTTTCGACGCCGCCATCAGATATTTGACAGCGAGCGACGTGCCTTATCTACGAGCCGACTGCCAGTCGTCACGGTGGTGGTGACTGAGAAACCACCTCGTGTCCATAAATACGATCATATATAAAGCACCTGGCAACTCACGCACACAATACAACACAAACCGGTCTTGCCCCGTTACCGCGGCGGCGTTGCTTCATGGTTTAATCTACCATCACTCACCAAGGTCTGAGCCACCCCACTGAGTGACTAGTTGGCCGGTTTGTGAAAACGACCACTACTTCTCTAACAACAACTGTTCCCCTCAATCCAGCCTCATCTAAGACACGTTCTGAAGCCACGCGAAGTTGAATGGCACCAATCCAGTCAATACTGGTTGAGATAGAAAAAATGATGTGACGATGGGGCGTGATGCGCGTGATGGCCATGCCGAGTACGGTATGTTCCTTCATGTGACATTTTGTGACGGCCAACTAGTGGGACGGTGGGACCTTGGTGAGTGATAGTACCAAGATTACTCCCGCTTTTGAAAGATCGACGCATTAGTACATAATTATAACGGGGTCCTGAACCGCCAGGGCGTGGCGGCGTCGCTGAGCGAGAACAATACAACACATAACGGAACAATTTGGTGACATTCTAAATGTTAGTGAATCTTGTTTTGAACCTCCTTCGAACCACCACAGGTCTGGTACTCTTTGCTCCCTGGAGTCCTTTTCCCTCTTTCTTTTCCTTCTTTCTAAAGCACTTGCGGATCTCTCTTTCACTCTTTCACGAACCAACCTCTCGCGACTTTTCGCACCCCACCACCATGTACACTCGTGGACATTCGACTCGGAGGTCCCAAGCCTTGTTGTCCTGCATGATTGCTACATTGTGGATGCCATTTCTTGTCTCTGCCCACCGTTTGTCCCAACCCCCGGCACCTCCGCAGCGCCGTGAGACGAATTACGGCTACTATATCCCGATGGAGAGTGGCGGCAGCATGCTCACAGTTCGTTTCTCATTCCAACCCTTCACCACCCATTTCGGCAAGTTATCGAACCTCTGACTCTTTGCTGTTCTATAGCAAGTGCAAGACACGTACCCCGCAGGACTCGGAGAACCCATCAATGTCATCATATCCGCCTACTCCGATTCAGCAGTTCTTCAGAGCAGTGTGGACAATGGAGGTTTAATCAATTATTTCCAGTCAGTATGTCTTCGTGGTTCATCTCCGTGTCCGTGCTCATCCAAATATGCCTGTTCAGATCCTTTGGCTTCTCGACCGAATGCTTGGGCCAACATTCCGGCGACAACCAAGGTGCGGACCTCGGTGATGGAAATGGATCCCGTACGTACATTCCTTTCACTTCCAATTGCCGAACCATTCCATGATGATTGGCTTGCGTGTTCCTATCGAAAACAGTAAATCAAACCGCGGTCATACGATGGGACTATGGCAATGCCGAGCTTGGCACTTGCGAGGAGACAGTCGAGGGCGGCAATCACATTCGATACTGGGTCCAGAACGGTCCCGATGCGAACAGCGGCGCGATATTTTTAGCAGTTTCGTACGAGATGCCAATTGCCGGTGCGTGTTACCGTGCTCCGGGTGTCATCTTTCGTTATTTTGCTTCTTATCACACGTCATATCGCCTCTTTGCTTGCAGACCAACACAACATCATCCCAAACGGGTCGGTGTTTCAGTTTTCGGCCTTGTCCAAATTCTCCCCTCTGACTTGAACGTTTGCATTGCAGCTATGACCTCGGACGTGACTGGATGATCGGGAATGTCACGGCGCAATCGAGCATTATTCCCACCACCTTGCTCACGAATACGAGCACGTACTCAGGCCAGACGTCCTATGGCGGATATACCTACCATACCTCTGTCAGCTACGTCCCCGGGCTGCTCCAGAATACCAGCGCGGGCATCAATCATTACCAGTCAGTTTGTGTGAACGGATCGAACGCGATAGATGGAATGGTCGCCGTCCTGACGACCAAGATTACAAGTCAGCCGTCGTCGAATATTAGGTGGGTCTATTTACCGAGTTGTTGTCGTGGTGGCGTCGACTAAATCTTGTTCTTTGATCAGTGGAGAGAGAACATATAGGCCCTTGACAATAATTTGGATACCCGTCTTGTTTGTGTGTTCGGTCATCTTTTCAGTGCTATAGACTCGGCACGCACATGGATCTTAGACGAATGGACAAGATAACGTTTCTCATCTATTTTCGAACACATACCAACGCTCTCTCTCTCTTTCGGGTTCAGTCATCGTGCATTGAACATTCCTAGAATCTCACTGGGCTTACTACTCTCCTTCCTTACTGACATCCATGATGTGTAATAACCTAGTCTAGAGCAAGCGGATTGTATTTACTGATCTATGTATATGTACTTAGCATTATTGACCTTGGTTTTTTGGTTTTTTGGTTTTGTAGGCGCTCCAATGACATTTGCGAAAGGGTGAAATGAAGGGTAGCTTGAAGGTTTCAATAAAACATGGCATCACGATGAAGTTGTGTACATGCTGTACATGCATAACTCTCCTTGTGGACAAAGAGAGTCACTGTCTATTTTATCCTGATTCCTGAGCTACTTGCAGTGGTGTTTGGAGGGGCCCTGCGTTTTCGAACAATCGGCTCCCGTAATGGCCTGCGAAATCGTCATGCGGTAACGTTTACGGGCGTAGGTAATGGATGGGAAGTTGTGGGAATACTTAGTGGGGTCGACTGTGGGTGTGATTCACGGACGCGAAAATCGTTAGTACTCACGATGAAGACTGCGCTGGTCAATCCAAACAATTGATAGTGTGGGTAGTGCGGGGCCGACTCCTTGACTTTCCTTCATTGGTACAAGGAAGGGATTGCGAGTAGCAGCAGCATCAAGGAGTTCGTGCGTACATATTGCTCGATTTGAATGCAGCTGCAAGTTATCCGACGTACATGTTTCGCGATTGTGCATCGTCGTGAAAGTTGGTTTCCTCGGCTGTTTCGTTATAATTGTACTGTCGGAGAATGACAGCCTGAGGAACGCGTTCGCATGTTTTGTAGGACGAATTGCGTGGTGGTGGTTTGTGTCTAAGCGCAGCCCGTCTAGTAGTAGGTGAGCAACGTGGCTACGATAGTACACTATTTCTCACCTTTCCTCCCAATTTCCTCCAGTCTCATTCACAGTCATTCTACATCAACTAGAGGTAAGCTAATTTAACATCTTCGTCTATACACATTTATTACATACTTACAATTCGTACAGAGTCCAACACTTTTCCCTCCTAGTAGGAGCATTATCGATCGTAGGTCACCGGTCAAAGTTCATCATCATGAACGCTATTCTGACATTGCGGTTGAACTGGCCCAATCGCTCTGTCAGAATAGCGTCAGGAGTATACACTGCCAACGGTACAACATGGTTTCTGGAAAGGCGTCGGAAAAAGGAAGCCAAGCTTTCAAGGATCAATCGGGGCTGGGGTCACGACAAGACAACAGCCAATGTAGGCAAGTCGGCAGTCAAAGATAAGTGGTCTCGGCGGCGATTCAGAATCCTTTCATTCAAGGCCCAAGCTTCCACGGTCGACCTTCTGACAGGCGCTTCTCTCCTAGTAACTGGTCCATGCGGATCCGTAGGCACCATTAATGATGGAGTCACAAAGGAAACTCATGAGACTCTTCGGAGGGGTGCCTCTCGTAGCTTTTTATATGGAGACAACAGTTCTGGTCTTGAGTCGGAATTCGGAGGGGTTGTCGAGAGATTGAATTCCCACGATAGTTAACCTTCCCTTCATCTGTTACTTGCTCGGCGCTGAGCTCGTCGTCGTCCAACGCTTTTGTTCGCTGTCCACGACGACGACAACGACAACTTTTTTTACGCTCGCCGTGGTTGATGATCTGCTGCGCTCATTCTGATGCCGCCGCGCTCACTCGTTTCTTCCTCGAGGCGTCCTTTGTCCGCAATATTCCTAGGATCGGTAGCACCCAAGGATTCCAAGGAAGCCAACATACCTGATCTTCCTGAGCCCCCGGAAAGCCCTGTTGCTGCTTCCCCTTCTGGTTTACCGTCTCCCCCAGCCACCAATTCCACTGGCAGCGGGTCGACCGGCGACAACAAGAGCGCAAACTCAGGCAGCCTCAGACAGCGTCCAGTTTCGTTCTCAGGCCCAAGTGCAGTCATGCCCGCAGAAACGTACGACAAATCTATTACCTCAAGACCTAATTCTGATGACGAAGATGACGAAAACGACCATGCGGGTGAGGAGGACCATACCGCCAGGCTTGACCTCAGGCATGGAGTCAAAAACCCCAGCGAAAACATCGCTGCGCTCCAGCGGGTCAAGAGTCTTGCTCAACGCAACCGCATGGTGAGCTTACTGCGCTTCCTCCTGGGCCTATGCTTACTGCGTGCCCTTGTCCACTCCACGTGTTTTTGGTATATTCCTGGGTCCACGTTTTGTTTTTTTTGCACTTATTTCGACGCCAAATTGCATTCCATTGTGCATATATGCATATATGCTATTCAAACCATGTAGGCACTAGATAAACTTTCTTCTCGCCTCAACACACCATCCCCCACCCACGCTTCACGTTCACCTAATGCCCCACCTTCCACTTCATCATCCTCTCGTCTCTCATCTCACTCGCATTCCCAGTCCGCACCACAGATCAAACGCAATGATACCCTCTCAGGATCAGAAACAGAGCGAGAGAGTCTACGTGCGCCAACCCCCTCCCGTTCCGAGTCCAATTCCAATTCCTACCGCTCATCATCCCCCGAACGCCCATCAACACCGCCGTCCGTATCAGATTTCCATTCACGACCAAGGCTCATCTCTGCCCCCTCATCTCCAGCGAAAACGCGTCAGGCGTCTCCGGGCCCGTCACGCACTCCCCGCAAACGAGTGTCAATGGCGGGTGCCATATCTGGTCATGAGAACGGGCGGTACACTAGAAACGATCATGATGTCACCGATGCAGCGCTGGCCGCTGTTGCCACTTCAAGGAGAAGTCCCACAGGAAACAAAAGATCACGACAACCGCTTCCAAGGGAATTTAGAGATAGAGATCGACGGAGTTTGGATGGACGGGTTGGTGGCATGGTCGAGTCTCTTCCGCAGTCAGCTAATCTTGCATTCTCACTAGAATTCAATCGAGCCCATGACTCCCCACCGAGGGTCCTTCCACGATGATGGGTACGAGGAAGATCATCCGCATAGAACTGCCCCGCATACATCTGTCAATGCTACAACCAGTGTCCAGTACTCTCCCCGAGGCGCTCGGTCATCACGGGTTTCCACTGTAAGGGATCTAACCCGGCGACATCAGACCCGTTGGCTCTCCGACGACCTCTCAGGCAACGCCCCAGATACCGGGAGAAGACAGTCTCAGCGCGGAGGAAGTGCAGAAAGTACTCTGAACTCAGGCACAGGGGCAACAGGGAGACTTGCAGGTGAAAGCCTGCGTGCAGCGGGGATCGGCATGCGAGGGAGTGTGAGACAGGGGGCACCATCAAGCGAGGATGTCTTTGCAGATGGACGTAATGTGAAAGCGTCTGCACGAGGACCACGCTCAAGTGACATTGGGCCTAGCACTGGTCGCACCGTGGAGTGGGAGGACGAGCTGCGACCCGATGCTGATAACAGGAGTCGAACCAGTGGATACAGTACACGTACCGGCGAATCTGTTGGTCCCCCTGCTCCTCGACCCCATTTGCACTCAGATCCACCTCGTGCACCTACTGCCCTTATTGCCGAGCGGGACACGAAAGGCATAGGTCGTGGCATCTCATCCCGACCCGCTACGTCGATGGCGGACTTCTTCCACGGAGAGAACAGTTCCAGGCCCGGGCTTTATTCGATACGGTCCAGGAGAACAACCTATGACCTTTCAGATAGACCAGAGTCCCGACACTCACCAACTGCACGCCTAAATTCATTACCCCAAACGCCTGTCGAGCCGGACCTTCCTCGTACTGGCACACTCTCCCGCCGTCACACGAGCATGACCCCCGTTAGTAGTGGCATGTTGGCAAGCCTTAATAATCCACAGAGTGCTGAACACACCCGCCTCATGTTGGAGTCACTGGCGATGTTTCAAGCGCAACTCTCTCGGCTTCCGAATCAATCCCAAATTGTTCACGATTTATCCGATCATTCAAGCGCAATCATACGCTCGTCGGAAAGGCTCAACAGGATCTTGAGAGCTGCGACAAGCAACGCCGTTCAGCAACAAATTGCTATCGAGGTGGATGACGAGTACTATGACGCAAGCTGTCCCAGCCACCCTGCACAAACCTGGAGGGATGTTGGATCTGACTTCCGGGAGGGCTTGCGAGAGAGCGACGACGTAGTGCGCTCGCTCACCGCATTCATTCTCGGTGTAGGGAAGCTGTTGAAGGAGGCAGCTGGGCCATCTGATTCTGCTCACCTGAGGTCAGCGAGCATGGATGATGAAGCTCCGAGGAGACCGCCGTCTGATTCAGGAGGCCTTGAGAGGCGGATTCAAGATGATAGGCGAATTCAAGATGATAGACGAATTCAAGATGATAGACGAAGCACCGAGTCACGACTGAGCTGGGAGCCCTTGCCTTCCACTCGTGGGGCCGATATCTCTCGCAGGCTCTCCTCTCGCAGCGATCTCAGCCTTAACCTTTCCCGTCCCCCATCTGCACGAGAACGGAACAACGCAAACGATCAAGATCGCTCGGCACCCTCTCGCAATGGATTGAACCCACTCTCGACTTCCCGACGATTGTTCACTCCGCGTGAGCATCGCGAACAGCATATGGCGGCGAAAGGTTCAGGCCTCCATAAAACGCCATCCAATGTTCTCGACTTGTCGGTAGACTATGAACCGTCTCCAACGCCATTATCTCGATACCCCCAGGCAGAAAGGTCAAGGACCGTGTACTTTACCCCACCTCCCCTCCCCACTCTTCCGTCCGAATCTCTACTCCAAAGATCCAACACCACTATTGACAAGGGCAGCCGCCGCAACGTATCCTTGGCTTCCATAACTACCATTCGCAACCCCAACCCGCCCTTTGCTGTATCCACACCCAACCCTACGACAGCCATCTCGACCCACACGGCGTCAGCTTCTCCTGAAACTTCCACGTTTCTGCTGGAACGCACGGATTCCCACGAGTCAGTGCGATCATCCGTAACCTTTTCTCGTCCGTCGGGAGTGTCGGTATCTGCTCTTCAGCAGCAACAAAGCCGTGACGAGGCTCGACGACGCGCAGGTACGAGTTCGGAAGAGGATAACTCAGGTCTCGGCCAGGTTCGCCCGCCGCTCTCGGGCTCGGAAACCGAGAGAGATAGTCGTCGGCGGACGCTGGGTGTTCGTGCCGCGCAGTCGTCGCTGGAAGCTGCGGTTGAGGGTCGCGAAAGTAGGGCCGGTGGCAATGCTCAACCCAAAACGATCGCGTTCCCATCGCAAAGGCGGGAGCGTCGACGCACTGTCACAGAGATATTCAACTGAAGCACACCCGTTGAATCGCAGGTTGTCAATTGCAATCATGCACATCACATCATTTTCAAAAGTGAGTCTTAGAGCGTTTCCCTGGTAACCGGGGGTTGTCGCGGCAGTGACTAATCGAGTCCTTGTGCAGATCACCAAGGTGTATTGCCTACCTTGCCTACTGCCTTTTCTTTATTCTCTGTTTCCTTTTCCTTTGCCTCGTGGCCCATGTCCACTCTGTATATCCAGCATCGCAATTCACCTTTCTGGACTTTTGACTTTTTGAGTGGACCAACACCAACGCCACCATGTCATGATTGTGTCCGGAGAAGTCATTCCCACTTCTGTGTTTAACATTATTGGTTTTGGTCTGTCATTATTTTTTTGTTATCTTGGCTGGCCATGCACGTATATTCCGTTCATGTCGCTGTCGTTCCCTTCTCTCTTCCCCCTCTCCCGTCCTTGTTCCTTGTCCGCCAGTGTTCTCTTTTGTTCTATCTCCGCTATGCGAGAAATTGTTCTCGCCGAGCACTTATGTTTTTTTTCCCTTTATATGCAGGTAAGAGAACATGTGCATTTGGTTCGATTATGGAGCGTTTTCGCTCTCACTTCCACTCTTTCCCTCTCGATTGGAACACTACAAGTACTCTTTTGATACGACTTATCGTAGAGCAGTTATCATAATGCGACAGATTTCGCGCGAATTCCTCGTTTGTTGGCGATGATGTGCTCGAGTTTTGAGTTGGAAGCCAGCGATGATGCTCATCGAGATGGAAACTTGACGACGAGACGTGGTGATGCGTTGCTAGGTTGGTACTTATAGGGGACGACGATCACGCGTTCTGATGTTGAAATACTAAGTATTGGTTGTTCCGAACACTGATAGGCATCGTGCAGGGAGACGATAGAGGAAAAGAGTTTGTTCGATAGGAAGGTCGGGGCTTTCCGACA
>JBBPPB010000233.1:0-17492 GCA_038091755.1 Leccinum pallidistipes | reverse complement strand
CACAAATACAGGCTATAATGCCAGTTGTTGTATAGATTACCGTAGATACTTCAAGTAAATACAGATCACATTTGTATCCAAGAAGTCGATGGCTTCCCTCACTTATAGTTACTGTGCCCGCTTATTCATGACGTCTGCATACACGATATTGATATTCAAGGGAAGCTACACGGTACGACTAGAGAACTATAGAGACATAGGCTTGTGACGGATAAAATACGAGCAAAGATGATGGCGCAGAACAAATACAGTCATAGAATAGTCGTTCATAGAACTTTCATCAAATTCGTTTCTACTTAGGCACGTTCGCCACGGAGGCGGCGAGCGAGGGACAGGTCCTTGGGTTGACTACAAGGAATGTGAGCATGACAAGGGAAGCAAGATGTGTGTGGCTTACATAGTAACTCTCTTGGCATGGATGGCAGCCAAGTTGGTGTCCTCGAAGAGGGAGACGAGGTAAGCTGGATGCAGAGTCAGTCATTGGTCCGAGTATAAAACAAAGAATAGTGTCACCCTCGCTGGCCTCCTGAAGAGCCATCACAGCCGAGGACTGGAAACGAAGGTCGGTCTGGACGATGACCAGATGAGGAAGGATATCCGCAAAACAATGAGGAAGAGACAGACCTTGAAGTCCTGAGCGATTTCTCGGACGAGCCTCTGGAAAGGCAGTTTGCGGATCAAAAGCTCAGTAGACTTCTGGTACCTCCTGATTTCACGGAGTGCAACAGTTCCCGGACGGAACCTGTGGGGCTTCTTGACGCCTCCAGTAGCAGCAGCCTGACGACGAAGAGTGAACAAACGATGACGGGCATGATATCAAGTTTACTTACGGCCTTGTGCCGGGCCTGCTGATTAACGACCTTCTTAATGGCGAGTTGCTTGCGTGGTGCCTTACCACCAGTCGTCTTGCGAGCGGTTTGCTATAATTACCATAAAAGGTAAGTCTCCGAAAACATATATCGCGACATTGGAAGTTCCAACGGAGCATTGAAGCCATCCGCAGAGGATTGTGAAGATGCGGAAACATGGAAACGTTGTTTCGAGCCTCCGTGCTGCCATCTTTCCGTGTTTGTGGTCATCGTGTGACCTCACGTCACATCCCCCCTGACTCGGGACTCGGCGGGAGCGAACGCCGATGAACAAGTGTTCTCCCCATCATCAGGCATCGGCGACGAAAACACCCTCGTTCTCACTCCCAGAATATACGAAACAGAATCGGAAGAACGAGGCGCATACCTTTGTGCGTGCCATCGAATCGGTGTAGAGCGAGAAATTGGGTCAATGGGTATTTGTTGGTAGGGCTGACGGAGATGGTGGTGGTTGAGAAGAAAGAGAGATGGGGGAATTCTCCAAGGTGTGGCATCCTTAAATCTCCTCTCCCACTCGCCTTTGTCTGCCTTTCTGTTTCGATCTCCCTGCCAACTTGCGGTGCTTTGTGGTCAGTCTTTAGCGCAGCCACTCACATCGTTACATGCCAAATAGTTGCAAACAATGCCATCGTTCCGAACGATCCCCGTGCGCTCCAGAAGCTGATTGCCTACACCGAGTAGATTGGCCTTCGACACGATTCGTCGAATTATCTTAAGAGGCCACTGACAAGGAACAGAATCAGGCATAGCTAGAAGCAACTCGATGGGCTGGACATAGATGCATTGAACAAACCACTCTTCCGTCACCTGTTCTATTTTCCTGTGCCATTTCCGGGAAAGCATTCCTTATTCTCTCCGAGGCCCAAGACGGCTACATCATCTCATCTTAGAGATGGTTTGGAAATCTGGGACGTTGGTATTACTGCCACCCTTCGGCAAGCGGTGAGATTCAGCAAATTGGTCTGACTCTTCAATATGTTATTCAGCTTCAATTTTGCCTGATAGATGGTCCTCTTGTCAATGATTTACGAAAATTGAACCTCCTTGCATGGCACCTGAGGACGTTCTTCACCTACTTACCCCGCAGCCCCCTGTTCACCCTCGTCCATTCACACGTTGAAATCTACCCTGACATTGATCCTTGCACTGCTCCCGTATGCCTTTCCTGAGATATCTATTCGTTTTCTGGTGTCATGCTCCAGGTGCGTATCGTTCTTTTTAAATCTCGTAAATTGACTGTTATGTGAGGCGACGTGAACGCCTCTCCTTGTCGCCAGTTTGGACACTTCCTCCAGTAACACCTACTCAACACTGTCAATGAACCATGATGAGGCATTTTACCGCTCGAGACCTGTCGAAGAATGAAGAAAACGCACAAGTCGGATTTTAATGCGGTGGAATTTGCGCCCAAACAGCTGCCCAATGTTGCGGAAGTGTCGTGCGATACAATATCACAGGTGCGTACATAGTCATACGGTTGTAAACACTGGTTCTGCCTATCCAATCAGAGCCCTCGTTGGGCCTCGCGTGAGCTCGCAAATCCCTTCAAAAATACAACCTAACAGCGTCCTTTTGCAAATGGCCCAACATCTCGATCCGATCGCAACTCTTCGTCTAAATCATTACCCTGTATGCGCAGATTCAACGTGCGCGTAATACGAATTGGGGTTGGTATTGGTTATGAAACTGCCGATCGTGTAGACATTCTGTTGGACATTCAGATTGCAAATCATCTGACCATGTTTGTATTATCTCGACGTGTGTGATGTATTCATTCGAAGCCTCTTGTCAGGGTGGAAGAAGGGGAAGTCTGATCAGGTCTATCTCTTCGAGCGTGGATCGAGACCACTGGTAAGTTACCTTCACAAGATTGGTCAGTAACACCGAATAACAACGGAGCCTAGGCCCAATTTTTATGGACCATTTCAACCCGATGCAGTATACTGCCATTGGTATAGATTTAACCCTACATTTCGGTACGTGTTGTCATTCAAATCCATATAGTCAAGTAGGCCGAGCACTCGGAAATTAGCTGACTCAGTATAGTCGGAGCTTCTGACGGAGGCATAATCTAGGTGAGGGCGTAACGCCTCCGCCTTGGTCAAGGCTTCCTAACGACCTCCAACCAACAGGGCCATGATACCACGAATCAGTGGCCCATCTAACAGCGTCATATGGGCGCAAAACATCGGGTAATTGCAAGAAGCAGCAAGACAACATGGAGTTTCTGTGTTGATGCTCTTCAATTTTTCTTATACTACAGCTGGTAACTTGACTCTTGCCACGCGGACAAGTTTCAGCCTGAGCGCCCCACGGTGCCGATGAATATCGGTGTAACGGGACCCTTCTATGGGAAGTGACGAAGTGATAATCTTTGACTTGCGAGCCATCTTTGCATTTGTTATGCATTCGCCCGCAAATTATGTACAAGGCCGCTCTTCGACTGCCATAATCCATCCAGTATTGGACCTCTCGTCACTCTCCAACGTCGATAACGAGGTCTATGGAAATGAATATAAGGCTGCATTGCGTCCTCATAGTCATCTGCATGTAGACATGTCTTTACCTAGCAAAACCACCATTCTCATCGTAGGTGCTGGTCCAGCAGGACTTGCAACTGCTCTTTCCCTTCTCTACCACGGTTTTCACGATTTCATCATCGTCGACGCTATACCACGAGGAGCAAACGGTTCACGGGCCGTCGTAGTTCATTCTGCCACTCTCGAGGTAAGTTATTTCTGTTATTCGTTCTTATCGCATCTAAGTCACGTAAACGCAATAGGCACTTGACACGATAGGCTGTGGGGACGACATCGTGTCGCAGGGCGTCAAAGACACCATCTTCCACATTGGATCTCGCTCTGCAAACCTCTGCAGCCCTAACATCAAGAGTCTCAGACCGTTTACTCGACACCCATACGTCCTCGTCATCCCTCAGAACATCACTGAACGTACACTTGAGAGGAAGCTGGTCAGTTTGGGTGCCACCGTTCATCGACCTTTCAAAGTAGTCGGGCTGAGGCGCCACTCGGACGATCCATATCTGAGTGATGTCACCTTTCAAGACGGCAGAGTGATCTCCGCAAAGTATGTGATAGGTGCAGATGGTGCACACTCTATAGTGAGATCTTTTCACACGCTTCACACTTGGATATCGTCTTACGATGTCCAGATCCGCTCCATGGCTGGTATAGGCTTCTCCGACCCAACATACACTGAGGAGGAAGCAAGAAATAACCTAGCTCAGATGGTTCTTGCCGACGTTACGTTCGACAATGTGGATGCCGACAAATTCAGTATGGGCGTCACATTGAGCCAGGATAGTCTCTTCTTCAGCTTCCCCTTGCCGTTCTCCTTCAACGAGTCTCTCGCCGCCGACGGCCAAATCTCTACTTCCGAGAGAATATACCGCATCGGATGCGGTGTACCCTTGGCGGAGGGCGAAATCCCCCATGACGCCTCCAAGGAATATATCCAGAACGTCGTCAACCGGTTCGGACCCCGTGCCCTCTCATCAGACCACTCCGTGAATCCCAGTTCGAAACCGACGCGCATCAAAGACCTCATCTGGCGCTCGCGTTTCCGCAACCATGCCTGCATCGCCGACACTACCTTCACCCGTCTTAGATCCAGAGAGCCGGGAGAAAGCGGTATCATCCTTCTCATCGGTGACGCTGCTCACATCCACTCCCCCGCCGGCGGGCAGGGCATGAACCTCAGCTTGCGTGATGCTGTCTTCCTCGGAGAAGCGGTGACGAAGCACATCCACACGTCCAAGACCCGGCCGGCCGCCGAGGCCGACTCGATCCTGCACGAGTTCGCCACGATGCGCCACGCCCATGCGCTCGAGGTGATCAAGTTCACCAAGGCTATTCTGTCGGTCTCGGGTATGAAGTACAAGAGGTGGATGGCTTGGTGGTGTCCGATCAACTCCACGGCGGTCCGGGATTGGGGTTTGTGGTTGATAGGAAATATCCCGTTTGTTCGGGATAAAATGGCATGGGAGCTGAGTGGGTTGGGCAGGAGGTAGGAGGGGGCTTTCGACGAATACTCCCAGACTTTCAGTTGTTTCATGATTGTTCGAGTACGACTCTATCTTGTACTAATTACAGATCTTGATGAAGTGATTATTATTCTCTAATCTTGTTCTCCGACTCACATCTTCGCTCTCGACAATCAAATCTGGCTTGCGGCGTGGAGAGATCAAGCTAGAATTACATAACCTCACTAACCCCCAACCATGTCGTAATAGATACAACCAACTTCTTCAGATCCGGCGTAAGATCTCCCCCACGCAATGTCTGACTGAACCGCCACAAGCGCATTAGTTCTCGTGTGCGCTCTGGTTTTGTACATCGGACGACGAGTTCTCGCGAGTCAAAATCCTTATTATCCACTACTCCCCGATCCTTCTGGGTTACCGTTCGTCGGGAATGTAACTGGAATCAACACAAGGGCGGGCCCATGGTTGACAAATGCCAACTGCGCAAAAAAAATATGGTAAGCTGCAACAGGCTCAATTTCACCTCATCTATTCAAGTCCACATCCATACAGGTTACACAGTTCATTTCTGACTTTTGGGAAAGAATATCATCATATCATCAATTCAGACAATATTGCCAAGGACCTGATGGAGAGACGGTTGAATCAATTACTCGGATCGTGCCCAACTCGTGATATGTTGGTTCATTGCTTTTCACCATGCCACTAATTAAACTGAGTTCGCTATTCAAGGTCTGGAGTGAGCCTTAGATAAGCCAAATTTTGGAAGGGAGGGTTCGAGGGGATCAAGGACGTACAACGCCGCTGAATAAGATCACATCGTATAGTCGTCATCATGTTCACGAGGGCAGGTGGATGTATCCCTTGGTAACCAGGGATCATACTCAGTGTTAGACCCGCGCATATGACGAATGCGTGCGTAAACTCGGAGTGGATATTCACGGAGGTGAGCTTGAAACTTTGAAGTCGTCGGGCCGTTGACCACGGAAAAAGCGTATATCGCTGACTTTAATACTATGGATGATGTCGCGAATTTGCGATATGGCAGCCCCAGCCGGCTGCGTTTTTAGTTTGACTGTACTTACTCATGAACTTGAACTGCTGAGCCCCAGTGAGAAAGAGGGATATGGGAATCTATGTCAGCGCGTGTGAAACTAGGAGGTAGGAATTCATACCTCCGCATCACAATCCGCCATCTGCATAGGTATTTCTCGTATGTAGATGTATGTAGGCAATGGTTTGTCTATGGATATAGCTTTCATAGACTCACATAGCTCGTACTCGAGAAGGGAATGGTTTCAATTCAAATATTCATGTATGCCATTGTATGCCATTGTATGAACTACAATGTGTCTGCCCGCCCGCCCGCCTACTACCCGCCCGCCTACTACCCGCCCGCCCCATCCGATACCACAACGCCCTCAGAGGCTCTCATTGTCGTTGTCGTTGCGGTCGTGTCACTGCTGGACAGCTCATGTCGTCGTCTCTGTGCCGTGGTGCCACATCGTCGTGTCCCGCATGCGTTGTCTGTAGGGAACGGCACCCGTGCGGTCCTCCTCCTCGAACGTCGCGTCCTCGTCCTCGTCCTCGGCGTCTTCATCATCGTTGCTGTTGCAATGCCGTTGAGTCGACATCGCGGACGTCGTTGTCGTTGTCGTCTCGCTCACATCGTCGACATGCTATCTGTTGATGCGTCGTGTCGGCGTTGTCGTCTCGTCGTTGTCGCGTCGCCACTCGGCGTCGTGCCGTCGTCGAGTCTTCAGCGTTGTCGAGTCGGCGTGGACGGGTTTTGGCCGTTGTCGTTGTCGTCTCGCCGTTGTCGCGTCGCCAGTCGGCGTCGTGCCATAGTCGAGTCGTCGTCGTCGTGTTGCGTTGTTGTTGTTTCGCGTTGCCGAGTCGTTGTCGTCGTTGGAGGGGAAGGGGGACGAGTTGCCGTTGTTCGAATCGTCGTGTCGGCGTTGTGTCGGCGACTCGGGGTGAGCCTGAGGGAGAGAGGAAGGGTAAGTGAGAAAGGGAAGAGGAGGGACCGTACCTCGTCGGCGTCACCGTGCGCCTCGTGAGCCTCGTCCTCGATCTCGTCCTCATCGCGTCGCCACTCGGCGTGGACGAGTTCTGGCCATTGTCGTTGTCGTCTCGCCGTTGCGTGTCGGCGACTCGGCATGCCAGGGTTAGCCTGAGGGAGGAAGGGAGAGCAGGGTAGGGAGAGTGAGAAAGAGAGGAAGTGGAACTATACCTCGTCGGCGTCACCGTGCGCCTGCTTCGTCTTCGTCCTCGATCTCGATCTCGATCTCGTCCTCATCGCGTCACCCCGACCTTGTCGTCTCGCCGTTGTCGCGTCGCCAGTCAGCGTCGTGCCATCATCGAGTCGTTGTCGTCGTTGGAGGGGAAGGGGGACGAGTTGCCGTTGTGCGCGGCGTCTTGCTCGTCTTGCGTAGTGGTTGTGGTTGTCGCGACTCGCGCATCGGCGTTGCCGTCATGACGTATCGGCGTTTTCTCACCATCGCAGTGTTGTCGTCGGCGGGTAAAACCCATGGGTCCCGAGTACGGGTTTAGAGGCACCAACCGGCGCATATTCGCCTGTCTCTGGAGATCCTTGGACATTAGTAGTAGCATTGAACTTGTCTGCAACACTTGCCAGAATCTGCTAGACGATGTGCTCCTGGAGTGATGTCAAAGTCTTGGATGGATTCATCGTCATAGGAGATGATGGTGGTCAGAGCGAACAGTTCGTTTGACATTGTTTGTCGCCTGTCACTAAGATTTATCTAAGTCTAAGATAATTGATGATAGTTGTCGTACATGTGAAGATGGCATAGAGAAAACTGCATGGTATGTTTTGTTTCATAAAGTGATAGCATAGGAGATCTATGTATGCGCTATGAGATGAAAGGGAACACGGAGCAACTAGGTTGCCATAGGGGTCATAGATGCAACATAGGTAAACATACGCAAACCTCGAAACGCATATCCCTCTTTCTCACTGGGTTTGACGACTCGACCCGATAGTGAGGATCTCGCTGAGTACAGATGGAACTGGGTGTTGATGAGCTCGTCTCCGAGAAGAGATTTTCTTAGGAACTCTTCTATTCGCTGTTGTTTACATAGGATCTGACATGGGTGAGGGTTTACTCGTAAGTAGTAGGGGATGGAATGCGTGGGCGAAAGAGGTCGTGGCGATTTCATATCTCTGCGCCCAGCCAGCGCAAACGAAGAGCCACCGCCTCGTGTTCGGAAACCTAGACCCATGTCTTATCGATATCTAAACAAACAACCCAACTTGACGTACTCATTGTGCACTGTGGGAGGTTCCAGGATCCGCGTTCCAACGTATTTGGTAGAATTTCACGGTGAAGAACACCGTGACACTAGCCGTGGTGCTCCGCGGACCGCGGTCACAAGGAAGTGAACCTGGAACTCAGTGAATTTTTTCGCGATAAGCTGAATGAACATATGTATTCCAGTTTTGACTGTAACTAATAGCAAAAGAGAAGAGAAATCAATACATTAGAGGAATTCCAGAGCCCGAGGTGGCCCTTCCAATTGGAAACCTGACCTGGTTCCTACACCTCGGTGCCATCAAACCACACTTTCAGGCTGAAACATGATTTCCCTTTGGTCGTTAGAAAGGAGTATTCGAACGTGAGAAGTTCGGCAAGGTGAGCAAGCTTGCTAAGCAGCTCTGTTGCTACCATCTGGGATCATATCCCCCTCGTGGAATATTACGACAACTTACCCTCGCAGCACCACGACGCCCATCTTTGGTTGACAATACACCCATATGACACCCAGGGCAGTCTGCGTAGTACAAACGTCCCGCAACGCCCTTCAAACTGGCCGAGCCGCACACAGCAACCTGCCTTACGACCAGCACTACAAGACTGGGTCAGGGTTACGAGACCCCTTTCCCTCGGCGTTGCAGCTGGACCCCCAGCTCCAACACCGCTGCAACGGACCCCATCAAATCAGCTTCGACATCGCGCTAGGCCCCAACAGTATCACGCACAACTCACGCGATTCTGTCGTGATTCTGCCCCTCGACCACACCTACTTTGCACGACTAGCGTCACATCCCTCGGTGACGTACATGCGTATCGAATGCGTAGTGGACGATACACTGCCTCATTTCCCCTGGCTGATCGCAGTGCGTCGTCGTCATCGGAAGAGGAGGAGGTGAGGGTGAGACGAGAGTGACGCCAGCGTGCAGCAGCGACTGTACAACGCGCACGACCGTGCGCGTTGCGTGATCGTTTCTGCACGCTGGGGGGACGGGTTGGGATGGGGCGGGGGCAGCCGGAGAGTGGAAGAAGGCGACGGGTTTCGTCGTCGTTGCAGGTGAGGGGGTGTGCGTGCTCACATGATCGCCATCGTTGCGGGTGAGGGAACGTGTGTGCGCACCATTTCGTCGTCATCGTCGTTGCGCAAGGCAGGACCCGCGGGTAAACCCGTGCAGTTTCCTAGTACTAGTACCTAGGGCCTGACTTGGGTATACCCGGGTGCTACCCGGGTATATTCACGCGGGTTTGGAGTGTCTTCCAATGGTGACCATAACCGACCCGGGTAAGATATGACAACCCCCGCAACAGAAACCTTGCTTGACCTTTACCTATAAGTATGAGACAAAAATCTGGTTTAAAGTGGTCACACTCGAATCTTGCGATTTTCGCCTGTCTGAGTCGAAGGCGGTGCAATCAGCGCTGATATCGGTCAGTACTTACTTTATTCAATCAAATCATACGCTGCCTACCGCCGACAGCGGCCCGGGTCTTGGATGCTCAATCGGACACGCCACACTTCGATCCGCCTTGCAGATCTCCCTGATATCTGACGGTGACATTTAGTCAAAATTACATGCGTGAGCTTCGACATTAGTTTCTTTCGAAGTGGCGGCCTCGACCTTAAGAAGCTTACATGTTTCGTAACCAACTGCCACCCCCAAAGTGGTAGTGGCCTGGAAGTAGACCCATTAGTATGTCTGAACAAGTAAGCTTGCCCGAAATAGTCTGGTCACAACTCCGCCGACAATTTGCAACCAGGTTTCAGTCTGCTAGTAGCTACGCCTCGAATCGGGGCTTCTTAGTTCCCGCATAGTCCACTTATTTTGATTGCCGTAGATTAGTACGTAAGGAAACAGGGGCGCTGAGCTTCGCTACCTATCTGGTCTTGGTATAGCCCAATCAATTCTTCAGCCCATCTGACGGGCATGACGAGTCCTGTTCTTGTGACACCTTTTCTGGAACTACCCCGGGCCCCACGGGTGGTGCCGTCAATCAGACACAGTATACTTTTTTTCTTCTGCTCCAGACTTGCGTCATTCAGGTAAGCCGAGTTTGGGATGTTCATGCGTTAGTATTGCCATGTATCACAAGAAGCAAACTATCATACAATCGGATCATCAAGCGAAGGTATGCTACCAAGTTCTTACAAATTATTTTTTCTGTAGTTCCCTCCTCAGCGCTGAGCAGTGAGGAGGGAACTACAGAAAAAATTCAACTGGTGCATATTCATACACTTATCCTGGCAGCTTCTCGATCGTTCCAAGTACAATTTGATGCCCGAGCTGCTGGAACGCAAGGAAGGGCTGGAAAACAGAAAGCTTAACAACGAGGAAGTGAGATCAGGCGTTATTCCGGCTATAGATCTTGTTGACGCGAGTATGCACTGGGTTTAACCTGGGGTGAATGGTGGCTGGATCCATCCGTTCTGTCGGAGCGTGACAAGATCGAGGCGGCAGCTACAATGACATAAAATATGATCGGGAAGTCTACGACGCTCTCGCTCAATCACATTCATCGGACAGATACGAAAAAAAAGACTCACAGATGGGGAACAACAGTTGGTGGTTCCACCTCACAGTGATGACTTTCAGGAGCAACCACGAGGCGAGCGGAGCAATCCACATGGCAAGATCACGCGGATCTAGGGTAATGTCGAAGGATCTGGGGTCGAGCAAATCGGAAGGAAGGCGGGTACTGATGGTGAGTCTATGGTGGTCGAGATCCGGGGAAACTAATACAATAATAAGAAAACTGGGCATTGGGATGGAGTCAAGTTTCGTACCTTATGCACATGTCTGGTGAGTTTCTGTCATCCCGGCCTCGTCCCTGTTCGGTCCAGTTGACGGTGTCTTGAATCGAGGCCAGCGCAGTCGGGTTTGTCGAAAAGGGCGAAGGCGATGTGCTGAGCAGCGCCGACTCGAGAATCGTTGATGAAAGGTGCTATTTTCCTGGTCCTAGTTTGGCGCATAATATTAGGCTGCTTAACGACGGTAGCGTCGCGCAAAATCTCTCGGATGGGCTGCGGGCGGTCATCATGTCTTCGGTCGGGCGTGAGTCAATTCAGTCGCGTAAGGTATCTGCCACCTTCTAATCCTTTGGAGGCTTATAACCCTGTAATCTCTGATCTGAGACCACGTATGCAGAATCCAGATCATGATCATTGTGTTACGGGTACATCTCATCTACCACTACGCCATACAGCAATCAGCTGCGGCAGCTTCTCATTTTTCCCGTTACCCGCAATATTCTCAGCATTGAGCTTGAGCTTTCTCTTGGTCCAGCTATCCACTGCGCGACCCATCCGAGTCTTTCTCATCAGACTACTTATCCCCCTTTGGGTGACGCCTTCCACTCGTCGACATCAATGATGCTCTGTTTCATTACGACATGCCCCATGGATTATGTATGATGCGTCGTTATCAGCGATGCAACCCATTTAGTTGGCCCAGCAAAGAAATTATTTGAAAAGCTAATGTGCATACCGCGCTAAGCTGCATCACACAGGGTCAGTCCATTAGTGGGTTTTTGCCGGGTTAATCGGGGGTACGTTACTAAGGCTGGTGTTGAATTACTACGTAACGCGGCCCGCTGATAATTCACGCCCCTTTATTTTGAGTGACAGCGGAGAAAGCAGCGGCGAAGATCGAAGACACGAAGCAGCGGCAAGTCGTGGGCTGCGGAATCTGATTAAGATTACTCGCGGCCAGTTTGATTTAACATAAATTATCCCGATTATCAATACTTAGTTACTATATCCATGTACTGAAGTTTATACTCCGCTTCGGCAGTCATCGGCATGGCCATCACGGGCGTGATTCAAGTTGCTCGTTGTCACAGTGTTTTTTCTATCTCTATGAATACTGCATGGATTGACGCCGTTTAACTTCGTGCCACCTAAGAATGTAGTCTACATGATGTATAATTGAAGGGATAATGTGTTGTTAGAGGGATAATGGTGTTTTCAGAAACCGGCCAACTAATGGGGATGGCTTAGACCTTGGTGAGTGATAGTATGTAACATATTCTGTAAGTATTGCACTGATCTCAAATGATCGTACTGGTTCAACTTAAGGTTCAAGGACACCACGAAGTTCAAGTTGGGATTTCAGAATTCCGGGCATGCGGCAGTGGTTTGGCTGCTGCCGAGGAAAGGACAATACTACAGCGAACCGCCAACAGACTCAGATCGGTACTAGAAAAGAATATGTTTTGAGTTATCTGACCTGGGAAGATTATGCCCGAGCACCAGCCTCCTATAGCTTCCCCCCCTCGGGCCATCCCCTGTAAGCACCGCAGCCGCATGTATGCCTGCTGTCCATTTCTGCTTACTCGCCGCCTTCTAGCCACTCAACTTAACTGGCAACTTGCTAAAATCTCCATACAAACTTCTGGCACCGATTTCATTGCCATAGACCACGGATCCACTGTGAACAAGCCCCGCCATTCTTCCACGCAATTGTGCGGCGTGGATATTAATCAGAGGATCATCTCCCTCAGGTTTGACTGTTTCGATAAATTTAGGATGTCAAATCTCTGCAGATTCAGCACTGCCAGTGTGCTCCCCATCAATGGCAACCCCGGTCAGGCCTCCCCTCTTCCACCACCTGCGCCTCATACTAACTCCTTGGAATGCTGCATACCGTGTTCAGACAACCTGTCAACTGGTGGCTCGTCCGAGTCCCCCCACCCATGTTTTGTGCCTCCATTCACTCACGCTGCGCCCATTTCTTCCACCACCGCCTCCCTTGCTGCTATATATGGCTTTCCCCCACTCCCCCCCGGGCCAGTCATCGTTTCTTCCAGACCTATGGCCCCAACTACCTCCGTGTTCCCCAATAGCTATGAAGGCGGCGTCATGATGGCTGCTAAGCGAATTCAAGCTGCCCTTTGTGCCGACTCGACCACCAAACATATCTCCTCCAGAGCTGAGCCACCTCTGCCCCAGAAACCAATTCCAGGCTGGACAGATGGTAGTGGCGCATGGGGAAAATCTGTGTATTCTTTCCCCCCCTCAGATTCTACTCGCAGGGTGTCCATCTGCGGGGAACGAATATACCTTGCTGATGCCTCGAGCCAGGGCATCCGATGGACATATTGCAATTCTGAAGGTAATACTCTTGTAAAGCATAGCATGGAAAGTCCCTGCGGTTCCAGGGTGAGTCAGAGGGCAAGAAATGCACCTGACCAGGTCCTATCCTCAGAAAATTTGCGCCATACCCATAAACGTTTCCCTGATGGTTCCCCTACATCCGCTTCACTGCGACCTTTCCCAGTGCCAGGTTGGTGGGACTCTGACTACTTTCTTCAAGACAGTGGCTCATAAACCTTAGCCTGCTCATGGTCTTACAAAAACACCAAGACATACCCTATAATGCTGCCTGTGAAGAAGGAGAAGCACATGGAAGCACGTATGCTTGATGGGCGTTTGGAAGAGGTGGAGGTGGAGGTGGAGGTTGTCCAGCCACTCAAACGGCTCTTTCTCTTTGGCTGAATGATACAGCCCCGAACCAAATTGGAGAGCGTATCTTGCTTGCGAACAGCATGGGGTGGTGCACAAAGTCACTGCAGTTGGGTTTGGTACAAATAATTATTGACATGCGCCCTCAATCTCTTACATTTCTCACTTCAAGTTAGTCCTGTATTTATCCACTTAGTTATCACCCCACTCCCCCTTTATCACCTGGCATTGTTTCATTGACCCACACATCACGCTCTTTCTTCTTTAGATACCATTGTGACAAACACCACACTCTTTTGTTGAGACATGTCCAACGGTTGCGAGACATTGCAGCTAGATGGGACTATTGCTAAACTGCATTATGATGATGCTGGAAATCTGTTCGTTCGTGCCAGTGATGTGAGTGGTAACTGGATTCCACACCTTGGTAAGTTTCTTCTGCTCCAGTGCTCCAGGCTAATAGCTCCTGCTTGTAGCACAAAGTTCTTAAGGGTCATTCTCTTCGTCACTCTGACGGTCCTGGTTACCCCCATGTTCAAGTTGTATTCGTTCTATGCTCAACCCGGGTTAGGTGAACATTCAACTCGGTTTGTTGAGGTATGTACACACTGCGCTTTCATTGATGAGACTAATACTTCATTAGAATTGACACTCCATCCGCCTCCGATATCTGGGCTAGCCTCTAGCCCTCACGCGCGGCATGACTTTGATGCTGCTATTGTCCTGCTTCCACAGGGACGACTTGGACGAGACGATCTCATTGTAATTTGTACCAAATGTGATCGCTCAGTCGCAGGGAGTCAGGGTCATGTTCCATCCACAAAGACTACGGGTTCTTGCCACCGTTCGACAAAGGGTAAAAGTGAGAAGGTGAACTCTGTCGAGGATGCCAAATATGAGAAATGTAATATTATATTCTTAGGGGGCTACGTAATATTCGACGGTATATTTTAATTATTTCAAACAATTTTCAAACACCGGTTTATTCTATTCTAAGGATTATCAGCCCCACGGAAAGTCAACCACGCATGCGACCCACTTGGTATGGGCACGGCAATTACATATGGTCGCCAGAAGGTTGAGCGCTGAGCTGTGGCTTCTATATAATTGAGCATTGTGTTGTTTACTTCGGGCGGCCTTTGGCGGACATAGAATGCTCCAATAGTTTTTAATGTAGGTCTCTTGATGGGTTTCTTTCTCTCGTATTATTTCACACTTCTGACTTGCAGCTTAACCGCTTGTTCACTTCCACGGATTCAATATTGTCAAAATGACCAACTGGCAGTCGCTATCGAAACTTTTGGTCGATTCCGGTGGGTTGGCATATCCATTAAGCAGCGCATATTGCCATAGGGGTGACTTTTTGCAGTTGTTTTCGGCAAACTGATGCATGTATTGCTTGGTCTGTATGGGTAAGGATCACCGTCCAGAAACTCAAAATATGAGCTGAGAACATTCATGCTGGCAGGTGGGAAATCATCCTCACTTTCGATTTTGACTGGAGTATCATTTCCGGAAAAAGGAAATTTCGTTGGCCCCTTGTAAGCTTCGTGTTATTCCCGGATTAAAGTACCAGTAACCATCATCCTATTGTAGATCTTCTACTTCGCTGGGCGAATTCTAATCTTATCTGCAATAGCCGGAATGTAAGAGAATGCGCCATCCCTGATCTAGAGCATAGTAGTTGACTTTCCAACACAGATCGATTTCTCTTGACTCGCCGAGGTTAGTCAAACTCCCGAGTCGTTCCTGTTGATATATATTCAAAAGGAAGGTACAGAGAAATTGACTGCCAAGTTCTATATGTATTCAACCAGGTTCGTCATTGTTAAACGACGATGTGAGGGAAGCTACTAACTTCTGTGGAAGCTCGCTGCTGACTCTGCGCTTGGCTTGGCTAGTATCAATCTTGCGCTTCGCACGTACTTTTTTTTTTTTTTTCTAGCCCCATTCTACATACGCTCATCGAAATTATCACAGGATAGCTATTTGGTCTTACAACAAGTGGGTTGTTGGTATCACGATCTTGCTTATTCTCGGACACTGGTCTCTTATTTTGCAAGGAATGCAAACATACTTTGGCTGCTCAAAAGCATGCTGACGCCAGTTCTAGGTGCTCTGCTTAAGGCGGTTTGGATTCAAGGCAACGGCTGTACAATTATCAAGAGTAATACGACCATCCTCTCCGCGACCTTTATCTATTCCATGTGTTTTGATTTCGTTGTTGTCTGCATGACGGCGTACAAATTAACCTGTATTCGACATGTCTCTGGCAGTTCTGGAATTCACAACAGGCTGATCCGTATGGTATTGTCTGATGGACTGGTTTACTTCATTGTTGCGTATGTTTCCATGCCTTCGAAAAGCCACAAGGAAACTACTGGGAAACTAATTTGGGACAGTTTCCTAGCAAACTTGACGGCCACGATTTTTATGGTCATCAACCTGAATGCCGTCATGAGTATTATATTCAATGTTCCTGCAGCTATGGCCTCAACTGTACGTCCTGATATTATTCCTATTTTCTGCAATGAATTTTTTACTGCCACAGGTCATGGCCTCACGCGTGGTCCGACGGCTCTATAACTTCAATCTAACTGAGACCGAGATAGTCTAGTAAGCTGTATGTCTTTTCGATGTAAATTATGATAACTTAAATCACTCAGTCCCTCCGATGAGCGGTTGGGTGCTGTGGACTTGGCACACACAAGGCTCGAGAGAGAGCTAATGACCATTGGCCTGGGTGTGGAAGTAAGCAAGTGATTCCTTGCCAGGATGTTGTGATCACCTGAACATCGGCAGCTGCAGGTGTAAAGCACACATCATCAGACATATTCGCTGTCTCATGTCCGTACTAATACTGTGCACTCTGTGCGTAGCGACGTTGGTTTAGTCAGTGGTGGAACTCAAACGGAAGCAGATAGAAGAGATGCATAGGTTCGTAGTAGAGTGACCATGGCGGAGTCGGCGGGTGGTTTGGTAGTCATGTCAGGTACTATATCGTTGGAAGGCGGGCATATCATGTGGATTCAACGTACTTTGATACCATCCAACGAAACTGAATTAGACTTCTAAGAATTTATGCTCGGTTGACAATCCTTAGAGGGTACAATCTACAGTGCGAGTAGGGGTAGTAGCGGTTTCGAGCCTGCGAAAGCTCTCGTCAGCGGGCTCCGCTAGTAGCTACCCCTACCGGCTGCCCATTCGAGACCGTTTAGGGTTCCAGCTACCAATCTTAAGCCCTATCGAGGGAGTTGGCCAGATCACAGAGGTGCTAGAGACGTATGACGGCGTGACCCCGGATAGATTGGTCGCAATTTGGGCAATAACGAGTGGGGAGGAGGGAGCTTCCTGCTCGTAGATGGAGGTGGAGGGGAAAGGAAGGTGGGGGGCGATTCCCACAAGTTAATCGGGCAAAAAGGGCCCTTTCGGGATACCAACCGGCACTTATTCGCTGCCATGCGGTACCACGTTGGTTCATACCAACGTGGGGTCCTCTCTCGCCATCACGAGGACGAGCCATTAACCCACAGTGTTTGGGCCTTCGGCCCAAACGATCCTAGTTTGCGGTGAAGGGCTTTATCCCTAAAATTGACAGAAAAATGTAAAATATATTTTAAATTGCCTGCAATACTATGGCGAGTCTACACCAGAGACGGCAGTCGTGGCGCCATATCTGAGTGGATGTCGTCCTCATATGCCTCCGCGTGTTCCCGTCTCCGTCTTCCTCACCACCGCATAGGGTATGACACCCATTCCCGTGCCCTCGCTGCGGGTATCTGACCACTCCGGAAAATCACAAAGTATGCAGAAGCGACTACGCAACGCGGACGGTCGTCTACGTTGCGTGATCGCTTCTATACACTGGGGGGATGGGGACAGTGGGG
>JBBPPB010000232.1:0-17521 GCA_038091755.1 Leccinum pallidistipes | reverse complement strand
GGGTGATTATGTCCTCATATTTGTTGGATGGTGGGTGGGACCTCTCGGTGGAAGTTTGCCGTAAGACACCCTTTTAAGCATCGAACTTCTGAGGGTCTTCGGGCTGGAATAATCCTTGGCTGACTAATGATTTGAGGGTAGCCACCGCTATGCAATCTTGATCGTGGATATAGTGCTCAGTGGTAGTGAGGCGGTTGGGAGTGATATTGGATTTCTGGTCCAAGGTATACTCATTGTCCATGAAACTCTTCAAGTTTTCCACTGATATGTGATTTCCTTCAGCTGTCTGCCCCATCTAATGCCAAGTTCAGTGACAGTCTCACACAAAAGTCAATACTAGTACCACTTACTTTATCAAAGCTAGCAGGTCGGAAAACACTTAACCGGTTAGATGGCTCAGCCTCCACAACTCCCTGGAGGTAAGGACTACCTCTTTTGGAAGTGCTGAGCTCACTGAGTGCATAGCGCAACTTGTTGCGCCAGTGAGTAGAGTACAGTCCAGTCCAGTCCAGTCTTTTTGTCCAAATAAGGAAAAACTGGAACCGGTCCGGTCCGATAATTTCCTGATATGGAAAGACTGGACTGAAACCGCAAAAAAACCGGTCCAAAGACATCTTGACCACATTTTGGACTAGTTGTGACCAGTCTTTTCGAAAACCGATCTCTGATCACTTGGCAACTGGTTATTGCACTATGCAGTGGCCGTACCAAGTTTGGCGCTGACCCCTAGCCCTTCAACGATCCATCAATTATGTAATTCAGACCATGTACGGCCGAGATATGACCATTTCCGAGTTGGATGTTAGTGTACTTGTAATATTGAGGTACAAGGTTAGGATAACTTCAGGAAAATATGGACAAATTATAAGCAATTTTGAAGTATTAGACTACATATGGGGCGCAAAGGGCGACTCGATCGGTTAGTTAAAAGACTGGTTTTGACCGGTAATTTATCAGTTCAATGAAATTCTTGAATTTAAAAAGACCGGACCGTGTGTTTCTTGAATCTGAGGCAACTGCAACTGCGGTTTGGTTGCAACCGATGGAAAGTCTGGTTTGGCTTCGGCCTTTTTAGGATCCTTGGTCTTCCAGTTCCATTGGTGCCGCCATGACTGACCCAACTTCATCCCCCTGCTCAGATGCCTCAACCCTCCCAGTGTCACACCCTGACTTAGTCCACAGTTCTGCCCACTTGAAGCAACCTTGTGTTCAAGAGGATACTGACTCTGACACTGAATCCTTCTTCAGGGATTCAGTCGACTTCGGGAAAACAAATGATGGAATGAAAGTGATTGGTATCAACGCCGATGATCCAAACAACAACATTGCTACTAGGAAGAGTCAGTGTTCCAGAGGGAGTAAGAGGAGCAAAAAGCTTCCTGCCTCATGGTCGGTCACAAATGGAAACAAGATAACCAGTCCCAGTGCTTATTTATTCCTTACTTATCTGGCTTCCGGTGACAAAATTAACCCTGAGCTGTGGGTTTAGTCTATCAAAGCCGCATTCTCCTCCCAACCGCTCGAGGTCATTATTGGAGACTCACTGCCAATGATTGTTCACTGGTGTCAATGCTTTGCCCTCAGAAGCATCGGATCCAGTTTTTTTACAGATGTTGGGATATATGCAGTTGTCATTAAAATGTCACAGGTACATCGCCATTTTTGAAAAGGTGAGACAATGATGGAACTAATACATATAGCCTTCTCACTCCTACAGTTTGTGATCTCCAGAAGCTCTGTAATCAGGAGCTTGCTCACCCCTCAGATCATCATCTGAAGTTCCTCAACATTTCCGGAGGGGGATCTGTGTATTCCCCTATCCTACTGGCAGATTTAGATTTGTGAGAGATGGCCTCGAAACCGTTATCGGAGGACACTCGTTTGGTCAGGCTTATGCTGAGGGACCCGAAGCTCAGTGGTATGTTCCCAATGAATATGGGCCCATACCTCAATTGAGCAGTTCCTTTTTATTATAGAAACACCTGGTACCATACATCATCATTTCCCTTCGGAACTGGAGGGGCTGTTTAATGAGAAACTGGATTGTGCCAACCTATGCCAAAGTGATGCACTTTTCGATAGTGTTTCACAACTGTAAGTCTATCTTCTTGGGCTTTAGTTCTACGTCGTTTCCATCAATCTGTCACTAGGAATTTCCATCTAGGTCACGTTCGTGTTAAAGACAATTGGAACAGCTGTGCCAGCCCCTCACCTTAGCCTAGGTTGTTGGTCAACATTGCTCTACAAGGTCAAAGTCACATAGTGCCACGTGTTTCCTCACCACCTGCCTCTGACAGGGTCACTCCTGCTCCACCACCTTCCTTTCCCCTGGCTTTTGTCATTCAGACAAAATTTATTCGGCTTCACCTGTTAAATATGTGTTCATCGACAAGTCACATCCAAAGGCTGAACACTCAATGGACTACAAAGGAGTGAGGAAGAAGGTGAACAGCCTTGACGAGCTCGAGCAGGAGGTAAGAATTTCTTGATCTTATGGTGTAACTGATATTTCCTTTGAAATAGGTGATGGATTACTACCAGGATGGTTGTAAGAGAGGAGACACGTACATTCAAATCCCCCACAATTCCATTGAAAAGTACGTCCCACTGGCTCTCTTTTCAGATAGTCTATTGAAGCTAATCATATTAGTGGTTGTTCTCTCTCAAGTTCCCTCCATCATCCTCTTTAAAGATGTGGATGCAATGACAACTTGTCAGATAGTGTAGACAACAACAAACAACACAGTGTCAGATAGTGTAGACAACAACACAGCGACAACTTTGATGTCGATGACCCATTACAGCAATACTGGCAGCAGCAATAGTGTCGACAATGACAACAACCACGGTGAGTACACCCTGTCCTCATCTTCCTCTTCACCTTCACCTTCACCTCCTCTGATAGCATTGACAACGACTTAGTGACTGAGACACTGGTGTGATGTTGACCTCGACCACCCATCACAGCCTGGCAACAGCAGCAACAGCTTGACAAGACACAGTGACAACAGTGTCATCGACGACACTGTCATGGCAACACAGCGACAGTGTTGACAACACAGCGACAGTGTTGACAACACAGCGACAGTGTTGACAACATGCATTATTAGCATTTTAAAGTCCGGTTTTGTCCGGTTTTTGCCTTATTTGGGCATAACCGAACCCATAACAGGTTATGGAAATTCCTAATTTGGGCAAAATATGGACTAGACCAATAAAAACCGGTTTCGATCGGTTTTCCTCGTTTCGTTAGTCGGTTATAACCGCTTCTCCGTTGCCCGAAAATTCCCACCCACTAATAGCTTTCTGTCCATAATTTCTTTACATTAATCAACACAATCTCGAGATATGGCCATTTTAAGATATTATTGAATATGTGCTTGAAGTAGCTAGAATATTCAATATCGGACTCGTTAGGAAGTAGTTCCCACGCGTAGTGGTGGCTGTACCGGATGTAGGGAACACCCATATCTACCATCCGACCAAGTCTTGAGGCCAAACTGCAATGATGCGGATGAGATATGACCAATCTTGACCTGCATGTTAATAAAATCTAAATTTATTGATATCAAAGTCAAATCTTGATGGAAAAATACACAAAAATATGGAAAAATCGTGAAAATGTAGGGGATATAGGGGTGGGAATGGCACAGCCACTATAACCAGTTATTTGTCCAGTTTTTAAAATTTCGAGATTTCTGTAACCTTAACTGCAACCTATCTGTAACTAGACATAACTGAACCTCTTTAAGCGGTTACAAGCAGTCACAGTTCAGTTAAGTTAAGGCTATTTATCAGTTACGTGACTGGACTTTAAAACACTATGCATGATTGACAACAGCCAACAATGTGCAACAGCACACCCTGTCTTCACTCTCTCACACCTTGGTGATCAAGATGGATTTTTCTGGTTGCACAGGAAGTGTATGAATCTCATCATCATAGTACCATGATACTTGTCCATGGATTATTCCACTGTCACTGCTGAGGTCATCGGAGTTCACAGTTGATCTAAGAAATCGAGAATTTGTCAGTAGGCTGTCTGTTGGATTTGAATACAGGGCACATTAGGAGGGAGGTTGATTCCTAAGTGCAGGGACTATGTCCAGGTTCCATTGCATTTCAACTGACCACCTCAAAAGCAAATTCCCTATACTGTTGTTCGTCTTCCTCCCCGGGCCATTTGAGTCCTTGTCCTCTGTCCCACTGTTACAAACCCTCACACCACCATTGGACCTCCCCTCTCTCCCCCTCGCCTTCCCCATTGTACCTCCACACTGATGTTTATCCTCGTTTTCACCCGGAGTCCCTCCTTTGCTATCATGATTGTACCGCCACTTCAAGATCGTACCCTCATGATTTTACCTCCACACCGTATTTTATCCTGGTCTTCACCCGGAGTCCCTCCTTCGCAATCATGATTGTACCGCCACTGGCACCCTCTCATGTGATCATGATCATACTGCCACTTTGAGATGGTACCCCCACCTCCACACCTTCATTCATCGTGATCGTACCCCCACCCCATGGGTACTTCACTCAGTGTAATCCTGACTCCCAGCCTCTCTCTGCAGAGGGATTTAATCAACGTGGAAATTGATTACTGGATGATGGTACAGTACTTCGTGCTCCGCTACGATTACAAAACAGTATGCACTCCTCCTCACTTCATCTACTCGCACAGATGGGAGCTTAATATGGCATTTTTCATTTAACCAAGGGTAGCAGCCGACGTCGTTTCTTAGCACCTTGAGCTTACTCAGTGTGCTAACAATCCCGATCACTCCCAGTTAGCGTTTTAAGGTCCAGTCGCGTAACTGCTAAAAAACCGTAACCGAACCGAACCGTGACCGCTTGTAACCGCCTAAGCGGTCCGGTTACAGCTGGTTACGGTTCGGTTACAGTTAAGGTTACAAGAAATATGAAACAAAACATAACCGCTGAAAAACCGGTCGTAACCGGTTACAAACTGTGACCGGTGCCTTGCTGATTTTCCTCCCATATCCCCCTACTTCCACCAAATTTTGCATATTTTCTCCATATTTTTACGTCCACATATGACTTTGCTATGAATTCATTTGGATTTTACTACCACAAGGGTCGAGATTGGTCATAGCACATCCTTAAAACGGCCATATCTTGGGACCGTGTGAACCAACATGTATGAAAAAAATATGAGTCGAAAGCTAAGAATGAGTAGTATTTTTCCATGTCCTCATAACCGGTTTTAGTCGGTTCGCGAACCGACAAAGACCGATTGTAACCGGTTTTGGTAGGTCCGGTCCGGTTTTTTGCCTAATAAGGAATTTCCATAACCGGTTCGGTTACGGTTATGCCCAAAAAAGGCAAATAACCGGACCAGACCAGACCTGAAATCGCTACTCCCAGTCATCGACTCTATCAAAGCGCACATCAAATGTCTACACAATAAGGTGCACAAACTTGGTGCAAGAGCACTGCTATGATCAGTCATAGTAGAGTCATACAGGGTAGAGTGTGTATATGATACCTCTTGTATTCCAGAGATCATATATAGAGTACATAAAGATACCAACCAAATTCCAAAGGAAACCAATGTAATATTTGAGCACTTTGTATCATATTTCACTGTATTTGCATATGATTGGACCTGCCAATTCGGAACTAAGAAGTTAAATTTCCATCTTAATCTCACACCCATCACATCATACAATCTTTCTCTATTATCTTTTATCTCAATCTTCTTTGGCCATTCTACACCATCTTTGGCACATATCTTGCAACTCCCAGCTACAATGGTATATACCCGGTCTGTCAACTCCAACCTCAGCACTAGGTCCAAGCCTGGCCAGCCATCTGGTCTCAAGACCAATCCGGCCCCCTCCAAGTCTTCCAAAACGACAAAGGTCGGTTCCTCCTCCCAGGGTGCTAAAATGAAAAATCCGGCAGCAAGCTGGGGCGGACCGAGGTGGTGATGAGGCAGGGGTTTATGAAGAGAATTGGAATGGTGAGGAGGATGAGGATGAGGGCAGTCGACCCCATTCAGTAGAATTTTCGGCAAATGACCGGCCAGCCAACATTGGCCGATGGACTGAAAATCTCGGCAAACTACCGGTCGGCCAATGCAACTGGAGCTCAGCATGTTGCCAACTGGCCCAGGATGCTTACATTCCAAAATTGACCAAATTTGGCATGTTGCCGATTGGCCAATTTGCTAGGTAGGAGTGCATTCTGCAGTTTACCGATTGGCCAGAATAAAATCTCGGCATGTTTGGTGGGCTGTTCAGTATGTATGGAATCCCTTGCCGAAGCTATCTTGGCATAACTGCACATTGTGATTTAATTTTATGACAAAATCTCCCTATAAGACACTCAAAGCAATAAAATTGTTTCGGTAAAAGGATTGTATGTAATGTAATGGTGTTTCTGCATGTCAGACAGCCAGTTCAGTACATATCTGATCACTTGCCGAAGATATCTCGGCATAACTGTACTTTGTAATTTAGTTTTGTGAAATCGCTGTATTATACACTCCAAGCAATAAACTCATTTCAGCAATGACTGTATGTAATGGGATATTGTTTCGGAATGTCAAACAGTCAATACAGTACACAATGATGCCCTCACCAAAGCTATCTCGGCATAACTGCACTTGTGATTTAATTTTATGAAATCTTTCTACTAGCCAAAATTTCTCTTAAGTTCTGCGGATTGTTCAGGACCTCCCCATCACTGTTTCCATTGGTGAACGCAGTGTCACCTACTTTGTCCCAAAGGAAGGTGCAAGAAGTCCTTTCTATTGCATTGGACGCAGCCATGCAGTGGAAATCTTTTGGGAATTGGGTGGAATTGGATTGGAATGTTTTCCACCCTTCATTGTCCGTTGTCCATCTTGTTTCCTTTTAAACTTGCAAAACTGATGCCATGTCCTTGTGTTTATAAAACTGATGAAGAGCAACTGGAAGCTGCTCATGAGAGCTGCCACTGCTACTATATGAGGTAAGTCCTGCCATTATGTTCATAGGTTCACTGTTTTCAATATGAAGCATATTCAGACATAGGAAAAGAAAAATTCTCAATGCTTATAATGACCCAGGTGAAGGTGACCTTGACACAATCCAGTTGGCATTCAAGAAGGTCGAGAAGATGTACACCCAGGGTAACAAAGGTCATACCTCGTTATACAAGATTTGTGGGGTATGTCCCGAATGGCATGCCATGCAAAGTGTCTGTCAAGCGATCACAAACTTAATAGTTATGCTGGAGGACATCATCTGCTTGGCGATGCAGGAGACTTCGCTATTGGCTGAAGCCCACTTCCTGGGCAAACTAGTGTATCAAAAGAACGATGTAGCTACTCAGTACGAATGAACACGTGTAAACTAGCCTCAAACTCTACATTACAAAATCCAAGCTCACCCACCAACCCTGCTATAGCTTAGCCTAAAGGAAGAGCTCAGCAAGCAAGGGATGAAAGGAGGTGCCATGATCCTGCAATGGTTGCCAAAAGGCTAGGGAAGCAGATTGAGCAATGCATGAAATCCAGCAAATTTTTACAGCTTCCAGAGTACAATGTGAAAAATGCATCTGTTACCACAACAGGTTGGATGGGTGGGGGAACAAAAGGTTGAAAAGGAGCAGATGAGGGAGTTGTTCAAATCCCCAAAAGTGTGGGATATTCTAAAGAGTTTTGAAAAGGGTCTATTATCAGCAGTAAGTGCTTTCTTTAATTGACAAATTCTAGCTGCTTACTTTTACAGAAGCCTACTCTTCCTGTGACCCATACTCTTTATGAAAAAGTTTCAGGCTTTCATAGCTTCACCACTTGTGCAAAATATCACATAAGTGAATGCTGATTTTAAGAAAATTACACTAATAGTGCCACAGGAACTTTGTTTGTGAAATGCTGAAGTTTTACTTCCTAGCTTGTGCAGTAAGATTTCAGTCTGCAGTGGATTTCTGAGTAAAAAACTTCTGCCCTAATCTTCCCTTGAGTGGAAACAGATTCAACACAGTACTCCATGCTGATAGAAATACCATTGCTGGTAGGGTGTGTGCATTGATGGCATACCATCCAAAAAGTAAGTTTTTGCTTTTTGAAAACTCAAACTCACTTCACATTTTCTACTTGTTAGAGGAGTTCAATTCCAAGCTTAGGGCTTGGCTAGCCACCTCGAAACTTGGGGTAGTCTTGGAGCTGCCAGTGGAGGTTTTCCTTCTATTACCATCAGCATTATTCTATCAATTTAATGTTGACATGGCAGGTAAGCATTCTAGCACATGGGTAATTTTCAGCATTCACAGCAACAAATCAGACAGATGTTGAGGATGCAGGACTTGCTGCTAGTACGTTGACGTTGTAGATAAGTGAGTGTGTGTCCGGTGTGTCCGGCATTGGGTCATCGCGGTAAAGGTCAGGCAGAGGGTGAGGAGGGAGCAAGGATGAGGATTCACCTGAATCTATCTCATTGTTGTTGTCAGCGGTGTGTGCATATTATTGCAGGTGAGGGAGTGCATCATGAGGATGTTCAAGTTGTTTTGGTTGTCACAGTGGTCGTGGCTGCATCCCATGTTGCTGACAGTTGTCGCTAGGAGTGAAAAAACAAGAAAAGAAAAGAAAAAGAAAACTTCAAGATGAAATGGATGAAGTTGAAGTTGAACAATGTAACATTTTTGAATAATATGTGATCTAGTACTCAGTCAACTGACAGCACTGGCCTACACTGATGAGATTAATTGTGTTTCTCATGGACTGAAAGTACTGACAGGACTGTGTCACAAGTTACAACAGTCTTGTCAGTGCTGTCAGTCTGTCAACTTGGTCAGCAAAATGGTATTCTGACTCTGGCAACTTACTTTCCCAGTACTAAGTAAGGTAGACCTTGTAATTAATTGTCACAAAAATGTTTGGTCCATGCTGAGAAGTAGCATTTTCATGAATGTGGGTCCCATTGTCAGGCATTTTTATGTCAACATGGATTGTAATCCCTTAATAATCCAGTCAAAATTCCATTTTTATGCAGTTACAATCGACTAAAAATATAGGAAACATGATTCACTGCTGGCAGTCTTATTTTCTTGTTTTGACAATGTGAGGTTCACAGTTCAATAGTACCATTATAGTACTAGTATCACAGTGTCTTTGCCAGTGAATAGTCTTCTGAACAGAACCATTATAGTAGCCTATATCAAATCTGAGGATATAAGTAATATCTATCAGGTATTCATTCAATGAGAACTAAAAAGCTATGGTATGCATGATAGTCAGAGTATTTGTTAACATAAAAAGCAGTAAAGGCAGAAAGTGAATCTGCCACATCATGTCCATTATTACCAACCTCTGGTTATACCATCCATAATATTGCCTGTTCTGAAGCAAAATTCAATTGGACTAAACCATTTAACCAAAGCACAAGAATGCAAAGTATTGCAATCAAAGAAAAAAAATAGTAAAAGAACTTGAGCAATTGACAAGCCTTTTGAAAACCTGGCAAAATGGAGTCCTTTTCCACAAAAACACAATCATACCGAGCAGGATCTCTATGCCAAGATGAAGTTGCATGGATTCGTTGTCATTGCATTCCCAAAGATCACTAGGAGCATGAAATGTTGCAACTGCTGATTTGAAAGTATGGGCTTTTTCAAGAAGTTGGGGTCGTCTATTGGGAAGGCCAGCTTGAATGCAAGATTCCTGAATAAAATCTGCCACCAAGTCAGGCAATGCAGGACACTGAATCTCTTCACCAATTTCTTCAAATGATCTAAGACATCAAGGTGCTATAATGATGTCAAATAAATCAGTTACACAGTATAGAACTCAGGCTTGTAATGAAGATAGAGAAAATACACACAAGATACTTTTGCCAGGTCAACAAGAGAATGTATCTGAGGTCCATCACAATCTTCCATATCTTCAAGACCATCATCATCACAGACATTTGGTTCATCCCACTCAACAATCATCACTTTTGGTTGGACATTACTAGGAACAGAAGAATGTGAAAGATATCCTAATATTAATTAATTATGCTACCTTGGGCAACTTCTTTGGCCGTAAAATTTGCCAGATTATCCAGACGCTGATTTATGATCAGCATTTGATGCAGAACTTCATGTCTATTTGTCCTCCTCTAATTCATGATCTCTTCTGATCTCTTACGAGTTCGAGTCAACATAGACAAAGTCTCTGAAGGTCTTTCTAAAATCACATCCCTTTTCACTCAACTTGAGGCCGCTAGCCTTACAGTCCCTCCTCATCTTAAGGCCATGATACTCCTTTCCCGTCTTCCTTTTCAGTTCAACCAGATGATTTTCCACATCATACAAACCGTGGAGCAGGCGAACTTCACTATAGATGATATGCTTCCACACATCTCAAAGGAAGTTAACATGCTACATTCTGGTCTTACCTCTCATACTCTCGCTCACCGTCTCTCTGCCTGCACCTTCCTCTTCACACACTCCTACCGTCAATCGTATCTCGACTCTTAAACATGGAACTGGTCCACAACATCTCTGGAATTCGAATCACAATCGAAACTAGAGTAACGGTGGTCACCAAGCTACATATTTCTCCTCTCAGTGTGGAGCTAATCGAGGAAGCTATGGTTGTGGTAATGGTTGTGGAGGTTGAGGAAACTTGTTTGCTGCTAAGCACGGCAAACACCAGAGCGACAACTATCAGAAGCAACGAGTGAGGAAGAACACTAAGGGTAAAGGATGAGCTCATCAAGTTGATGGAGCTTCAACATGGCTGCGATAGATGAAGAATCAATGGTTGTTGACCTTCCAGATGCTACAAATGCCTCTGAGATACAAGACACAAAAGCCATTTCCGCCGTTTACGACGAGTATGTCGATGAATACCTGGTGAGACCTGAAGATGAAGATGATATGTCTACTGTAGCCATTGCCGGATGAAATCCTTCTCCTTCCGAGATTCTACATATAGCACAATCCTCTCACATCAAATCAGTTCTCACTGATGCTACTATTCAGGATAACGGCTTTGACGCCGAACTCAGTCGGTCCCTTCCTACTCCTCTATCTCGAAGAATCAATTCTTACAAGAGACAGCAGGTGGATATTAAGATCAGTTCATACCACATCCCTGCTCGGAGAAAGGAGGAGAAAGTTTCCCATTACTATCATAGGAGATACTCGGAGAAACGCAAACACTGAGTATGATATGCAGGAAGATTTATGGGTCCTTGTGAATGTCAAAGCAATGTGTTATGAGTGAACTTCCTCAGTCAAAAAAAGATCAAGCTGATATGAGCCCCTAGAATTTGAAGGGAGGGGGTGCCAGTACATGTCTCCCATCCTGAGCATACAAGAGTACACTCGTTTCTCCAGCGACCTCCATCATGGTGTAAGAGATTCACTGTATATTGCTGGTGTTCCTACTCTTTATCTCCCTGAAGACAAAAATGTCCTCCAGTCTGAATCGGCCCCATTCGGACTGAATACTAGGTCCAGTTTACATTGAAGGTAGGACCCTTTGAAGAATTTTCTAGCCCCTCGGGCATGCCATTTCCTGAGCATTGCATAAGCCATATGTTGTGGTGGTAAGAGAAACTTCAACTAGACCTATCAATCTTCTTTCTGGTGAAGTTCTTGATTGCTCCCAAGACATTGTTCAAAAAGTTCGCCATTTTCACTTTGGCCATGTTTTCCCCATTGGTTTTGGGAAAACTGACCCAGTGCTCCTTTGTGCCCTTCATCATTACATAGAAAATTTTATTCCTCAAATAATGTAGCAAGTCCAACAGGGTTTGCGCAGAACTAAATAGAACAGAGTCGGGAAAACGGGCTTCCAGCAGCCCTCGACTCTCAGAATTGCTGAGTTTCCAGTGAAAATCTATTGTGTCACTATCAACTAAGGGATCCATGTTGTGACGAAATCGGGTCTACAGTACTAGTCATACCTGTTACTCAGTAAAGTGGGTGATGCATGCTGTTTGTGCCAGTGGTGGATGTTATGATCAACCCCTCTCTTTTCCCTTTATCTATGCTCTCTTTCTCTTACACTTCCCGCCTCTATATTGTTTACTCAATGTACTTTAGATGTACACAGCTTCAATAACTCACACTACGCTGTGCATTACTCACTATCTTTGCCTATCTCTTATCTCCTCCTTGCTTACTGTACACATAGCCATCCACAGCTTCTTACTCATCCATACTGCGCATAACACACACCTTCCATCGCCTTCCATCTTGTAGTATTAAAGACTTCTCTTCTCATTTGTAAACCCTAAGCTAGAGCTACTCGAATATCACTTGCTCCTAGCCACCCTTCGTCCTCTGAGTCCTCTGAGTGTGTGCTCCCTTGTCTCTTAGTAATTCTCAAACTCCTGTCCTTCGATACAAAGACACGAGCTCCTCTTAGCCTTTAGTCTCTTCGTCTCTCCAGTCTTCAACCGACCTTACCCAGTCAGTTGGACTTGTTCACTTCAAGTTGATCTTGTATTGAGCTTCACTGTGGCTTACCTATTACCTGTAGGTAGCTCTATTACTCTAATAATTTGTATCTTGCACACAAGAATTTGCAACATGTCTATTACTTATACTGCATGCCCAAGCCCAAAAAATGGCAATTATTTTTTGGAGGTTACAGTTGATCTGAATAGTTCAATTCACATGAGATAATTTATAACATGCTGGGTAAAAGATTGATTGTACAAATATCCTAATATACAGCAATACCAAATTATCTCATAAACATCCCCAATGGCAACATCTGGCTTAAGGAGGAATTTTAAAAGTAATTTCAAATATTGACAAAAAAATTGAAACTTTTTGTTCATATTAATGACTTCAATGAGTTTCTTGTTGATCCATGCTGTGTTAATTAATGTTAGTACTATTTGTAGTAGTCTTATTCAATGGTTGGCTTGACAGTTCTTATTGAGGTTGATCTCTCATTCCCTCCTTGAACCTCTTAGCTCTCTCTTGCAATAATTTGGTCCTTGTTTGAAATATTTTTTACTCTGCATTTTAAATAAGACAATAGATAATATCATAAATCTTGTAAATTTTCATATATATAAATAGATCTAGAGCAAGATAAACTAAGAAATCAGATATCTAGTCATGTATCCTTGAAAGCAAATTGATATTTACTAAAATTCGAACGATCATTATATGCATTATTATAAAATAAGATTTAAAATAGTATGCAGCAGGGATAAGATCAGTAGGAATAGGATCTTGTCCATAAACTATTATAAGATGGGCTGCATGCATAATACTATCAAGATGAATGACTAAAACAATATGCTCACCATCATCATTAAACTCTGGTTCTGCCATCCACATTCCAGTATTGGCATCAGGTATGTCACCAAGTGGTGCAAACCAATGAACAAATGCACATGGATAGTCATAGTTTCTGAATGAAAAAGAAAAGAAAAGAATGACTTGCACCACATATAAACCACAAAATCCTAGCTGGGTTGAGTCTTGTCAAAGTCATACTGAGTAGCTCCATTGCGCCACATTGGTACTGCATTCCTGCTATTCTACCTGCATCACTTGAAGCAGAGAAAAATGCTGATGCTGAAGAATATGTATAAACATCTCCTCGAAGAACTCAACAGCATGAAAGATCAACTTCAGCACTAGAAATTGGTGCATTGGGGTTGCGTTTATCATATAACAATCTTGACACCAGCTCAGATAGTGATGCAACTCTGAGTTTTTGAGAGATATCTTCAAGGCTTCACTTGTAACGTGGTGCTAAAAGTAAATTGAAAATATATCAGCAATTACATAACTGACATTAAACAAAAAAATTGTACGTGGTGATGATAGCTCTATAGCTTGTGGTATTTCTTCACATTCCTCTACCTCTTGTAATATTTCATCATCCCTATGGCCCTGATCTCCTTCATCATTCACTGGCAAAGCACAAGGATTGTCAACTTCAGGAAGAAGTGGTGTGTCCAAAAGCTCATTTGCAAAGTGTGAGAGAGTGCATTATGCCTGTAAAACTTCTCCAAGGACTTTTAACTACTCATATATGCTTGGACTCTGTAATAGATGAGTATAGTCCATTAGGAGAACCAAATTCCTGAATGAGTGCTTTGTAATGTTGTATGGCATGAATGCGAGGAATTGTGGGTAGACACCAAGATCAGTGAAGACCTCTTGTTCTATTGTAAAGCATACAACTGCCTGATCTATTGCCATCAAATCAACCTGACTAAGTGATGACTGTCTGACAAGATAGCAAAAGTCCAGAAAGGCAGCAATTGCTTGTACCATTCAATCAGGTACATAGTCAACAATGGCAGGTAGAAACACCTAATATATATATATACTCAATACCCACAGTACATAATATGAAATAAACTATACCTTCATCAGGGCTTTTGAATTGTTACCTGTCCATTGCTTAAATCCACGCCTTTGTGGAAAATGTTGCAGACCAGGAAATGGAGGTACTATTGAGATGTTTGCGATTAGCTGTACATCTAAGTATTTGAGGATTAAAAAATATTCAAGTAATTTTTACCATGTGACTTACCTGGCACACCATCCCTGAACAATACAACACAAGAGACATTGCTCTGGATAGTCTGCAATATAAAGACCAAACCTATAGATGGCTTGTCAATAATGCCCATCAGGACATAAAGTGATTTCAGGAGTTTCTATTGAAGTCATAATTGATGTGAAGATGACAGATAGAGATGAATGGAACATATGTTGCCTAAATTCATGAAACTTCTGATAATTTTGATGCTTCCACTCAGCTAAATCAAGCATTAAGATTTAAGTGAGTATATCAACAAGTAATTTTTATTACCACTTACTTTTGGGAATGGCTAAGAACCCCAACAAACTAACTGCTTCTCCTTGAGCACGTCACATATTGTTGTGAATATTTCCTGTAGAGATATAGATGTGATAATATTCATTGTTTCCAGTGGCAATGGAAACTGTTGTCTTATCACTTCCCAGAATAATAGGAACAAGCATTGCTCCATGATTGTCTGGATTTTTGGCCAACTCATTCTAAAATTTCTACAAGTCACATCAAGGTAAATAATGTCATAAACTTGATACCAAAACATTGTCTCCATGCCCAATTACCAGACATGAAGTTTTTCCAAACACACTGATGTTCATCTCCAAAGTCCAAGAAATTCTGGATTTGATATTTGATACTGAAGGATTATTTTTGGATCTCGAAATACAACCTCATATTCAGCCTGCTGCCAAAGTAGAGCATTCCACCACTCCCGAGTCCTCTTGTCTTGGTCTAGCATCACTCTGACTTGGTCCGGTCCAGTCCGACCCATTTTCCCGTGCTCCAACCTCATTCCGAGTCCGTTCCGGAGTCCAAATCCGCTTTTCCCGTGCTCCCGGCACACTCCGAGTTGGAGCCTTTTGTTTTCATTATTCCTTTGTTTCCCGTTCGCTTTAGCCTTATTTACAGTTCGTTTATGCTTCATTTGTAGTTTTTTACCTGTCCTGAGTGTCCTGTAGAGTATAAAAACCATGTAGCTAATTACTGAGCAGTACTTACGCTTTCTACAACTGATTTTCACCACGGACGAACCATCAGCAAGTCATCCCACACTTGTCCCGCCTCTCTCCTCATTGTCTCACTCATTTTTCATCGATTCCGACGTCTTAGTCCGGTTTCCCACAGTCCGGACCTCCCATTCCGAGCTCGGAAATGCTCGGAAAGCCATTCTTTTGCTCGGGACCTTTCCACTCACCATCCCTGACCCTACTGGATCCTTTGGGACGTTTCCCACCTCGCACACACACCCTGCAGACCATTTCTGCGTTCTACACCGGCAACAATATCCACTGATTCTCCGCAAGTATGTACAGTCAATCAGATTTACAGTTGTAGTAGTCTCTGTGTGAGTTCACCTCACTTGCTAATGAATCAAAATTTCACCTGCCACCATCATCAAACCTGTTTAACATGATAGTTACGTGGTAGAAACTCTCGAAATACAATTGGCTTTGCTGTTGCACCGGAACTCAAACCTGTTCAAATACTGTACACAAGGCCCTTTGAACAACATGTAAGCACATACCACCAGTTGTGTCAGGATGATGTTCCAATCTGTTCATTACTGCAGCTTGCTTTCTCAGTGACGGACCAGGCAGAACTCATGCCTGGCTTGCTTGACGTGAACTTGTTGTATGTATCTGGTGTTCCAATTGTGCAATTTGTTCAACTGCATTATGGTTTTCAGATGGATGAGCCCCTCCTATGTCATAAAACCGCGGTAAGACTTCACGGGCCCCTTTGCTTTGATAGTCGAGCGCCTCATCAATGACTCCCATAGCTACAATCTGTGTCAGTACAGAACACAATGTGTAGACAATACCTACAAGGATACTGAGTTGACTGCGATAATTAGGCCAGTACCCTACAAACTTATAAGTACACCGTAGCCGAGAAGAAATGATTTTACCTTGAGGGATGTTGATGCACTCGTGAAGAGCTTAGTTGATGATTTCTACACTTACGATGTCGAGGAATGTGGAGCGAGATGGGAATGGATCCTTCGTTGCGGAATCGCACTGTGCAATCAACTTTGCCCGCTCAATCACCTCACGGAATTTATGTGGATAAGACCGAAGCTTGGTCGGATGACCTGTCAGTTTGCCATTGTCTACATCTGTTGTCACCATTGGAGGAGGTTCAGAGAGTGGCTGGGCACCCTGGGCAGCACTGGTTGAGGTGGAGACGATCCCACTGGTAGGTTGTTGTTGAGTACGAACTGCGCAAAGTCGCTCTGGGGCTGGAGCACGTGGGATGCTGTTGCATTGATGGTGTGCACGCACAACATCCTCGCCCGAATGATGCTCTGACTGAGCAAGTAAAACGGGGTCTGAAAGCAGGTCAATATTATCCTTAGTACAACTTATCACTTACCTATCTGAGAATCTGCAGGACCAGGATTTGCACTCGGGCGCTGAGTGGCATGCTCATCTTGAATTACTTCTGTTAGAAGGCAATCTAATGAAGGAAGAATACATATCAGATAATGTATCATCATCATAAAGGCCCCCATTGCGGCCATGTTCTGCTTTGAAATCCATAGCATCCGAGAGCCCAGCCCCGAACTAATGTCAGTAAAGTGATAAACGAAGTAAACATACCTTTGGAATGTAACACCGCTAAGGCTGCCCTATCATCCTCATCCGGAGATACCTCGTCAATACCAGGCTCGCGATGGAAATCAGGGAAGCGGTAGCGAGTATCATTGTGATCGTCATCAAATTCATCTTCATCCAAGCCATAATCATATGGTGGTGGTTGTGAGATGCTGAGATCCGTGATGGGGCGAGTGCTGGAACTTGAAAAGGGGCGAGGCTGAGAGCTATAGGCTCTCTGGGTGATTTGCGAGGCCCTAAGCCGGTGAGGTCAGCATTGGGCCTTTGGATGCTGTAGATACTCCACCGTGAGCCCGAGGGATCGGCACTGTAGAATTACCCTGAGAGGTGGGAACCGCAGAACCACCACGAGACATGACAGCCACAGAACTGTGCCGCGAAGGGACCATAG
>JBBPPB010000231.1:0-17570 GCA_038091755.1 Leccinum pallidistipes | reverse complement strand
TTGATGCTATGGTTCTACGAGCCACATAAAGTCCGGATCCTTTCCACGTCCCCAGAAGTCCCTCCCAAGTACAGAGTTCCTCCAACTCTTTCTCGATTACTCTTTTCCACAGAACCGATGCATCAGCAAAACTACAAAAAGTCTGATTTTACTGGAGTGTACTGGAATGACTTGAGCCAGTTAGCAAGAATTATAGAATAACAGTAGACTAGGTCAACAAGCTGTGACAGAAATTTCATTGAGTATGAAGGAAAGTAAGTCACTCCATACAGTTATACAAGAAAGCTAGTATACCAGTAGCCAAGGATTTTAGAAGATCCAATGTGTTAAGTAGCTTAGACCTCTAGCAATCTAGTTATCCCAGAAAACTAGTATGACATTGATCCAGAGTTCCAGGTAACTCAGTAAAACAAGTAAACAAGTAGCATGGCATTCCAGTCATTAATTAATTCCAATACATTAGTGACTCAGTATTCAAGACACATCAATAAAATCAGTAGTTAAGTAGGCAAGTGTCCTGGCCATCCAGTAATTTCAATACTACCAACATTCAAGTAGTTCAGTCATCAAGTGTGACAGTAATGTAGTCATTCAGTATTCCATAATGTGAGTGAGATCAGTGACAAAGAACTGTAGTACACTGGTACACCAGTCCATCCAGAATACAAGTACACCAATACATTAGCAAGCCCAGACACACTAGTAGACAAGCTAATCCAGTACACCAGTAACAGATCAATCTAGTACACAAGTGAATCCAGTCACTAGCACCACAAGTACAACAATACAACAAGTACACCAGTACTCAAATTAATCCAATACTCCAGTTGATCCAGTGTACAATATAATCCAGTACACCAGTACACCAGTACAAAGTATACCAACACACCAGAACTCAAGTAAATCCAGTACATAGGTAAATCCAGTAAGCTAGTATACCAACACTCTAGTACAACCAGTTAATCCAGTACACCAGCACTAAAGTGAACTCAAGTAAATTCAGTACATAAGTAAATCCAGTAATCCAGTATATCAATACTCTAGTACAAGCAGTTAATCCAGTACACCAGCATTCAAGTTAATCCAGTACTCAAGTTAATCCAGTACACAATGTTGTCAAGTACACCAGTACACTAGTACAAAGTATACCAGCACACCAGCACACAAGTTAATCCAGTACACTAGTAAAACCAGTATACCAGATAAGGAGCAATCACCAGAGACTCCAGAGCCCCAGTACCCCTGAATCCAAGATAATCCACTACACTAGTAAAGTCAGTATGCCAGTACTCTAGTACACTATTTCTTCAGTTAAGCCAGTCAATCCAGTACACTGGTACACTAGTACAAAAAGTACACCAGTACACCAGCACTCAAGTCAATCCAGTACTCAAGTCAATCCAGTGCACAGTTAACTCAGGACATCAGTATGGTATTACAACCAGTTGATCCAGTACACCAGAACTCATGTTAATCCAGTATATAATTAATCCAGTACACCAGCACTCAAGCCAATCCAGTACACTAGTACAACAAGTACATCAGTACACCAGCACTCAATTTAATCCAATACACAGTTAATCCAGTGTACCAGTGTGCACCAGTACTTATGTTGATCCAGTACATGGTTAATCCAGTGCACCAGTGTGTCCAAGTATGCCAGTACAACCGGTTGATCCATCACAGTAGTACTCAAATTAATCCAGTACACCAGTACACCATCACTCAAGTTAATCCAGGATACTGGTACATTCAATACACTAGTGCTGTAATACCATCAGTGCTCCTAAAAGACAATACTCCAGCACTCCAGTCAAACCATTACACTTCCATTCAAGTTGATCCAGTACACCAGAATTCCTGTCAAACCAATACTTCAGTATAACCAGCACTTCAGTGTCAACCTCTGCTCCAGTCAGCATACTATAAAGACATCAAGTACACCAAATTACCAGTACTCTTGTAGACTCATCAATCCAGTTTTCTAGTATACCAATACTCTAATGTGCACCAGCATATCAGAAGGTCATCCGTGTCAGTATCCCAGGTTTGGAGGACAGAAGCAAGATCAGTCAATCAACAGTCCAGCAATCCAGCAATCCAATGATCTCCACTCAACAAATGGTACCATACCACTCAGCTCAGCTCAAACACAGTAGATAATGCCATTGCACGATAAACTAGTCTGAATCCTCTTCCACACAATGTGCCCTCCCTGTACTGACCTTGGCTTTCTCACAAAACACCTCTTCACCTCTTTCCATCATATCCCCCATATTGTCCATGGCTAATGCCTTCAGCTTGTCCCACTGTTTCTCTGTAAAATGACCGGCTGCTCTTGTTACCTCCCCAGTTGCAAATCCCCAGAGCTTCTTTGAAAATTTCCGAGCCTTCTTGGAAGGCAAAACCAGCTCTCCAGTCTCCCAATACTTGAAAGCTCTCTCAATCTTGAAGAAACATGAATCAGATGTAACAAACAACATTGGAAACGTACTGCAACAGTGCATAGAGCCAGAGCTCCAACAGGGTTCTTATTGGTTTGTAGCTGTAGCTGAGAAGGGACTAGAGAGATTGTCTCTAGATAATATGAAAATGTCTCAATGATACAGGGGTGACGGAATGCCCCCTTGCCAATCTACCGAAATGGTTAACATAGATGGACGAGTAACAAGATAGACTCACCAAGGAACCGGTCTCAGTCTCTGTGACTTCCGCCCACATGTAAGGATAAATGGCAGGGGGACGAATAGTCTTCCTCCCTGAACGACCAACGTGGAATTCACTCTTTGGAACCGCCCACTTAACATATGCAACTCGACCTTGAACAGTAGTCAGTTCCTCATATGAATGGAAGAAATGTTCGACGGCAAGAAGAGCTCGCTTGGCAATTTCCGCTCGCCATTCACATGCTCGTTGCTTGAGCTAGAATAAAATAAATGATATATCACGAATGGAATACCATCCGGACTCACGAGTGCGAATACCGGTTCATCTTGAAGGGCAACTTCATGATCTACCCTTACGTACTTGTTCCAGAGCGATTGGGCTGAGGCAACGTGTTCTGGATGGACAAGTTCCCATGGGTTGTTGAGTGTAGCAACGTAATAGTACCAGCAGGGAAGAAGATGGTCACGAAATTTCTTCAGCGTGTACGGGTAGCCGGGTATGTCATGGTTATGATACCGCTTCACCTTTCGTTTGCGCACACCTTCCGCGTGCATTTCTCCTGCGACCTCATCGCCAGCGACAGCATCATCCACAGAGGTAGCAGCCTCGACTTCCTGTTCCTGTCTTGCTCGCGAAGTAGGTTTCACGATCTTCGTCAATGCTAACGGTCGCGATGACATGCTTATCGGTACCTAAAAGGCACGCAAATGGGATCGGATCAAGCTCGTAGCAGATACTTACGTTCGGATTGCCGCTGGCTCCAGTGACAGGTTTGCGAACGACAACAGCTTCACCCTGGGTTTCAGTATTCGGTACTTCCGCCTGCTTGTTGTGCGAGATGGCCTTCTGCGGGCGAGATGCAACCTTACGCGATGTCTACCGAAGACGCAGTTAGCAGGTAAATCGAGCCCGACCTGATGCTCACATCGACTCGGACTTCACCCGACGCGCCGCCGGTCGTCGGGCGACGCGTATGGGTACCGGCATTCGCGCCGTGCAAGGCTTCGTTTGGACCTGCGGATCCTCCATAGAGGTCCTCGTCGTCAGACATCCTCGCCGAGGAAGACGGCCCAAATTTCTGCGATGCAGTTAGTACGTAGTCTACGCGCATTTGATTTTCCCTTGATAATTACTCGTGCTTGACCAGGCGAATCCACCTTTGAGTTGACCTGCATGCGAGCCCCGCTACGCGCTGCGACACTTGACTCTTTGTCGTCACGCCGCATCTGAGAGGCTCGTAGTTAGTATATATATATATAGCTCGGAGAGATACTTACCTGTTGAAAGTCGGGCGGCTCCACCGTCGAGTTGACCTTGCGACTGCTGGAGGGCGCACCGGCAGCCCCGCTTGATGACGGGAGTGGTCGGGGGGATACAGAGTTGGATGTCGGCTGAACAGCTAGTAGGCATCTATAATAAGCTTGGATAATGATACGTACTTGACGGCGGCTCAGCGCGTTCGTTGTCGAGCTGAGATCCTTGTCACGCGGCGTCGTTTTCTTCGTCGACATGGGTGGCCGGGATGCAGTGGTGAATGTTGACTAAAAAGTATAGCAAGTCACTGTGTACATTGAACACGTAGGAGAATACGTACGAGGGGACGGCCGCGTTCATCCACCGTAGACGCAGGATTCGGGGCTTCTTCAGCAGCTACATCGTTATTGGCACGCGAGCGCGGTTTCTTCGTGAGCGATATTGGGCACGATGGTTTCGTAAGTGGTCTCTGTCACATAGTCAATACTTGCATTCAAAATATCATACGTCGTACCTGTGGTATACTGAGTTGCTGCGACCGTTGAATACGCTCGTCGGTCTCGTCGTTGCTCGCATCCTCGTCACTTGTAGAATCGGTGTCGTCAGTGTCATCCTGGCCTTGTCCGCCGTTCCTGGAGCGCGCGGTCTCGGTCTGCTGAGCGTTGAGTCTAGTAAAAAAATCTTCGTCGTCCATCCGTCGTTGTACTACTTTCTTGCCTGTCCTACATCAGAAGGGTAAAGCATTATATCACAATGAATTGTACCTTTCGTGTCATTTGCGGGTGGCGAAGTAGGCGGAAAATAGAGGGGGGCCGGGTCATTACCTACAAGTGGGACACTACCTCAGCGTACTCCAAACGATGAGACGGATCGAGACTGTGACCTTTGGGATATTCTGCGTTGGGATCACCGTCCTCTTCCGTTCTTCCGTCTGCGGCTTCTTCCTCCTCCCCGCGATCGTGCGGATATGGACTGTGCCGTGAGTCTTGCACATGACGAAAAGTGTCGGCAACTGGAGGATTTGATATCTTGACGATTGGTGACCTTCTAGGTTGCGCTGGAGGTGCGGGATCCTCGCTTTCAGAGTCGTCAGCGAGTCCTCCATAGGGCGTAGATACATAGCCTAGAAGAAACGTCACCGAAACGACCCGGAAAGATACGAAGTATATATATAAGTACCTGTCTGCGAACCCGACGTCCCAGTCTTCGGACCTGAGAGTAGGAAGGCATCATCGTGCAGCTGCTGTAAAAATCTACGTAAAGATACACACCTTGTTGCCGCTCTTTCTCGCTGACTGATTTTTCCCCGATCGAGTTGCGAAGTTTGTCTTTCCGCCAGTCGGGGAGAAAGCCGGATGGTCGAGCATTGCTGGAACTACCGAACCCGGTCGTGGCCTTCTTCACCGGCCTGGGAGAATTTCCGTAGATCAGATGCATGATGGTGAGAAAGAGGCGATGTGACCGAAGCTCACCTTTCTGGACTTCCATTTTCAGACCGTCTCTTCCTTCCGTAACCACCCGAGTTATCGACTTCCATCTCCTGCCCTTCATGCTCCATCACGTCGTCTTGGATCGTCTTCGAGCTGTCATCTTCATTCTTTTAGGTGAGTTTCGTCAGATGGATCGCAGCCATTCGCCATCGATTTCGCTTACCTGTTGTTCGCTCGCAGCGACATCATCGACGCCTTTCCACCTCTTCGACACCCTTCTAGCCGCTTCTTCGACTCCCTGACCTCCATCCGTGCCCCTTCGTTTCCGTCCGCGACCTCTATCTTCCAGAGTCGCCGAGCCCTCGTCGTCAGATCTCCGCTCCGCCGCGTGGTCTGCGCCAGCGGTTTCACGGTGCGTGTCCTCTCCGATATCATTTTCGACTATAAAGTCATCAGGTCCGGGTCGCGCTCAGCAACGGAGCTACGTACCGTGGTCTCGCACGGTCGGTGGGTTCGGGCTCGGGCTCAAACGTTGACTAGCAACCAGCGTCGTGCTTGTACGCGGCTGCCTTGTAACACCAGGACCGGGTGGTTCTCGAGCCTTTCCACTCCGCTCTTGGTGCTCTGTGAGTAATTTTGCCTCTAATGCTTCTATCTCGTTCATAGCGTCTGACGTCTTCAGCAGTCGCGTCTTCGGTTCTGTCGTCGATGGTCGCCGGCTACTCTCCGTATTGCGGTCGACGAGTCCCGGGTGAGTGACCTTGTTCCTCTGCCGGGTAGCTACCATCTAAGACCAAGTTCCGAGGTCGCGTATAAGCTCTGAGACGACGGAACTTCAATTCACGGCGAACTTCAACGCGTAATTTTCCTGAACACACGTGACAAAAGATTTTACATTGTATAAACTATTTTAATCCGTATGAATGTATTGGCGACGGGGTGTGTTTCAACGGGCCCATCACCGGTTCACCGTCGCCCGCTCCGAGTTCGAGCTTACCCAGCGGCTTCTTCACAACGTCGATCTTGCGCCGCGTAAGCAGTTCGTCCGACGTCACCCGCAACCTCTGGACGATATCTTTCGCATATGTCTGGCTCTGGCGCAGCGAGGAACTTGAATGTGGAGGGCATTCTTTGATGAGATGGTCGCGATTATTGTGTCGTGCACGCGGGCGCGTCGAACACTTGATAGGGAACCTCTGGACGGCGACACGTCAGTGCAACATGTCTCCCCCGCACCGACAACAATTAAACCAAATTATGTCGACGTTGCAGGCGTCACCCATTCGTATTGCGGCAAGACATGCGCTCGCACCGCCGTGAAAAGTCCAAATACATTGGCAATGCTTGTATCATTAATGGGTGCAAGAAATCAGAAGACCCCTCGTTTCGTGGATTTTGTTCGTCTGATCATGCATATACATGTACCTCGTTTCATATGTTGGAGATGCGAAAGCCTATGAATTCTAGGTTGGCCATTAGTTTCGGTATCGTGACGGGTTGCATTCGATGCCACACCTTTCCGCAATGCAATGGACAAACGTACAACGGTCGCGCCAAGATGCCGCCGGATGAAGTCCGATTGTGGAATATCAAAAGTACGGGCGCTGTTTGGAGGGAATGTCGGTCTGATGTTCTCTAGATCGTGTTCATCGTTTTTGATCAGTCGAACGTGAGTGGAAGAACAGATGGAAAACCGGGACATCAGCGACGATCGACAAGTTGTTCGAGATATCCTATCCGTCTGATGTCTTGGCCAGTAAGGAAATGTTGTAGTCCCTGCATGCTGAACGTCGGCCTGCAGACAGAGTCTAGAATCCAACGGAGGCATTCGGCTATTACGCACGTTCCACACCTCTCAGTGCATTTGTGACATGGGCACGAAGGGCACGATAGGTATTATGCGACTGGAGTTCTTGTGGAATCTGTAATATAGTAAAGTCCGGGTTTGAACGTGTCCCCCTGTCCATCGTCGCCGGCGCACAGGCTTGCCTCGTCGGTCTCCCACTCGAATCCCGCCGTCCCCAGGCCGTACAAGCACGTTTCCCCATAAGTGGTGTCTGATCGGTTTGGTCTTTGGTCGCATCAAATAAGTAATGGCAAGTCACAGGACATACGGACATACTTTTCAATGAAAGAAAGGGTGATGTCCACTTTGTCTCCCACTCTCTGGAGCACGCGGTCCCAGACCGTTTCGAACCTCTGCCTGAGTTCACCGTATCGAGTAATGATCGCGTGCAATGTCGTGCTGCCGCAAAATCCCAGCAAAAACCATTTGGTTTGTCATCTCCCACTTGCAACCTCCGTTTGCTGATTCGGAATGAATAGATTCTGATCCGGGTGACAGGGTCGTGGTGCGGGATTCAGGAACCAATTACTCCGAGATTCATCGTCATGTACACTAAAGGCAGTTGACCGACCGAGCCTGGACTGCCGGAGACCGCAACCCTACACGCGCAGTTAAAGAGTTAGAGTGCTTCGTCCTAAGATCCGTTCCGTTTTGATACCTGTGTACTGTTAGTCACCAGGCACTTTAAAGGAGTGATTGCCTCGTTGTGCACTGCCAACCAATTCGGTCACGATACACGAAAGTTTCAAGCCAAAAGAACGAAACGAGATGAACATCGAGGATGGCAATGAGTCTGAACACACCTACACAAATTCAAATGGATGAAGCTTCTCTGCCACTATCTGAGAAGAGATACGGCTAGATAGGACATATTATGACGAGCGGTGAGTTAACAAGAGAACCGGGACGTCTAGTCCCTACCTAGTCTTATCGCGAGCTGGACGCGGTATCAACCGGAGTACGCGTAGTAATCATGAGATGCGGCAACTTATGTGGCATGAATTGTCACGCTACTGAGCTCCGCGTCGCGCCACAAACGTGGCGAATACGAGGCAGTTGTCCGACCGCACGTCTACTCTGAACCTTTACTTACTTAACGGAGTAGGTCATTGTTGTGGTCGTCAATCGGTGTAATTTACGATGGCTTCGGGTCTGCGGCTATGATGTTCTTGGTTCTATCGTCGTTCTGGATCTGTGGGGAGTCCGTTCAGAACTGCCACAAGAGGCCGAAATCTGGCACGCACGGGTTTTGCGGGAAAACGTGTGCCGCACAAGGAGCAGCTAACGTGACCTACGTGACCCAGCGGCACAGTCCCATCCTCAGCCCAAAGAGGGTCCAAGAAACGTAGGCCAACAGAGAGCTGCACCCATCCCGCAAAAAGCGGTCCAACTGTGTATTGTGAGTCACAACATCATCGACGTCAATCAATATCTTCGATGTGCGTCGATTGGTAGCACTGTGGTCAGAAGCCCAAGTTCATAATGGCTTTGATTGTGCAAGTTAGGCGCAGCGGCGGCAAGCAGTGCGCCGACCAGGCCACATACAACGCAAGGGTTATCAATGACGAAACGGAAGACAACGCGTGCACCGAACGCGCCTCCTAACAACATTCAGGCCCCTGCTCCCGCGAAACCCTACAAGGCACCGTGCACAAAGGTTCCTGTACCCCAGGGTAACGATCTCGATAACGATTGAATGTGATTTAAATTGACCACTCATTGAATAACAGACGATTCCAGTGAAGAAGGCCCAGAACCCGATGACGGTGACGATGACGACGGTGGTGTCTCTAACAATCTAGATGCATACCCATCGGACTCGGAATCCGAATCAGAGGACGAACCAAGCTTACCTGCGGTTTCTTTGTCTCGACCGAGCGCAAAGCGTGCATACAGCATCAAGAGGCAACAAGCCTGTCGGCGGCGTACCAAAAGTCCTTCTTGGTATTTGTGCAATTCCAGGGGTGTGGCTAGCCCTCCCACGTCCGAGTCGATAGAAAGGTCGATGTACTGTTAAGTAAAACACACAGTGCCAGTGAGTGCTTACAGCTTGGGTCTGACAGACACGAGCCACTCACGCGGTTCTATAGAGAAGCGGTCAAGCTGGGGATAGAACCAGCTTGCATCATGTGTCAACGATGCCCGCACTTTGAGTGAGACGGATTATTTCTGTTCGTCCGTGTGCAGGAACAACCATGGTGAAGACTTGAGGCCTTGAGGCGTCCACCTTGTACTTTGTATAGATTTTTTCATAGTCACTTTGCCGAAAACTTGAACTTGTACCTTATGAGAATACATACCTTGGGACCCCGTTACTACATAATAAGTCCACGAGGATGCTGTTACCGCCAACTTTTTGTTTTCCGACAAAACTGCCACTGACGTGCTTATGTCATTTACTTCTCAAGGAAGGAATTCAATCCACAACAATTTAAATGGGTCGTCTACGACGCTCTCGCGCCCATAAAGCTCAGCGCGATATTCACCGAGCCTCTCGTACGAGGGTATGTACACTTCCAACTTAACTGGTCGAAACACTTCGACGCACATCGTTCTTCAAAGTCCGAACAAAAGATCACGATCAGATACAGCTGACCGACCTTGATCTGAAAGTAACTCGTCCCATCCAAAGCCAAGCTCCCTCCACGTGGTCCTGTCGCGCGGCGCGCCCAGAACCCCCCACCCCGCCCGCATCAGATCGACAAAGGCCGAGAACATACCCCTTGTTTTTATTTCCGATGCCGGTACCGTGCGGTCCGTTAATGCGGCAATGGGTTGTCGGCGCAGAGTGATTTGACTGACGAGTTAATCTCCTCCCCTGGACCTCGCCCCCACCTCACATTCCCCCCCGTCGGTCACAGCCGCTGGATTTCGAGAAACCGGGTCTCGCCCAACACTATTGCGTCGAATGTGCAAAGTGCGTCTCTCCATCCCGCCCTCTGTCGTTCGTTCACCGCTCACTTTGCCACGCCAGGTACTACGAGACGGACGCCGCGCTGAATTCGCACTGGATAAGTAAAGTACACAAAAAGCGCTGTCGTGCGCTCAAGGAGCCTGCGTACACCATCGAAGAGGTAGAACGGGCTGCTGTCAAATGGGCTAGGCAGAGAGGGGAAACGGCGCTCTTCCACGACTGCCACGTCGAATTCTGCCACTGCCTTGACCACATCGGCAATGGCTGCGGCTGCTGCGTATTTTTCCACTTGTTTTGTGGCATGGAGTCGTTGCCGCTTCAATGATCTGGATGGTGTCGTACGACTCATGTATCATTCGCTCGCTATGCTTTGCTTCCATTGCCCACACGAATGGTGGATGAGCACACGTTGAGAGCAAGGGGGTGCGACAGGAAGGATCAGCGAACACCCTCATTCCGACTTGTGTGCACACAGATGATCAATCTATCACTTGGCAGCCTACCATACATTAGCTGATTCCATACCAGTAGACCGCAAGGTCAGCGCGAATAAATTACCCCGAATTGTCTACCCCAATAAGATAAACAAAAAAAACCCCCCGAATAATACTAATTTATGGAGAAGGGCAAGAAAAGAATGTAGAGTGTGATCAAACGAATGTTAGCCACCTGAAGGAACAGAGTATCTTGTTCCCTATCGCCCTCGGTATGTCTTTCTAGATACGACTCGCCATCGCCTTCTCGTCCCTCCAACGGCGACGTCGAGTAAATACGTACCGTACCGTCGGGACTTCCCGTAGCAAGCATCATAAGTTCGTCTGTGGCATAATTCCAACCCAGACACGTCAGATCCCCGACGCCGGGAGCATTTTGAGGTCGTATACAGTGCAATAAAGCTGCCATCTCTCGATCCCAAATATGTATATCGCCCGCTGAGAAAAACGATAAGCAATCATGACAGAAGTCACGAAAATAAGGATACCAACATTTGCTACCACAAAGCACGAAACTGGTCGTCTTTACCACCAAAGTGACATGGACCTGAAAAGTCGACGACGCCCTTGAGAGTTAATATGTGTTTCAGATTTAGTCGAGACGTCTGTGCGTACTCGGCCCAATCTCAGTCTCGTACGATTTCGAGCATGCATAATTGAGGAGAAGCCTAGAGATGACGTGCCACGTGCGTGTCCACATCCAGTCCACCAGTCCTCACTTTCTCAGCCGAGATTAACACAGCGTTTTTTTCTTGCCATAACAATGTCCCGGACATCGTTTGGCTGTGAAAGATATTAAATATGAGTAATCAACGTGCGTAGGTCGCATTGCTCACCTTTCCCCTATTCTTATGCATATTATATACTGGTAAATCGCATGAATAATCACGAAAGAAATTCGAATCAGTCGGTTACGTACAAATGATACGCTTCTACCATGTCGTGTTTCGCGAGCCACCGAAGGCGAGGGGGAACGGAGGGGAGAGCGCAAGGATGTGCGTGCGGGAGTGGATGCGGGGCATGGACAGCATCAGGTCATTGCACGCTGAGTCCCGTTGAGGGGGTCGCGGCGACCGAGTCTCTGTCGCGCGCGTTGAACGCCCAGGGTCAGCAGGTCTCGCGCTCGAGGACGGGCGGGCTCATCACAGCTTCTCTGACTGCACCGATATTACATGCGTTGATGCCGCAACCGCCGCAGAGAAAGATGACGAGCGGGCTTGAGGGCGTTACGAGGTCAAATAACTCGGACGCCGCCGCGACCAACTCGAACGCTTCCAACCCTGCTCAGACAGGGACGAATAAACCGGGTTCGGTCCCGCTCGAGTCGATTATCCCAGCGACGTCCAAACCGCCTACGCACTACCTCTCCCGCAAATACACACCGTTGACGGTGCCCGACTTTCGGTTTACGATTCCGCTGCCGAGCAACGCGGCGTCGCGGATGAGCGTCTATCACCAACGAGATGACGAGGATGAGGGCCGGAAGCAGCCGCTGATGACGGACCGATACGGATCCATCTACGACGTGCTGTTGTTGACGCGGGCAAAGGAATGCGGGAGTACGGCTCCTGCGTGTCTGACTGGCGTCAAGATCGCGGATCGGAAGGAGAGTAATTCCTGGTCTGATGAGGAGGCGGGGGTGGGATAAGGATGTGGTTCGGGTGATCAAGGGGCCGTGTGGGTGTGATGGGTGGGGATTGTTTCCTGACCGCGGTGACAGAGATGGTACGCCGGAGGGAAGTGGTGGTCAGTCGACAACACCGCCGGAGGAAGGTCGGTCTATTCGGAGAAAGCAACGCGGGCGGTCGACGACGTTGGTCTCTTTGCCAGATGGTCCTGGATCCTTGCCGGTCAATCGTAGCCCTACGTCTGTTCTGGTGGTGACTGCGAGCACGCCGCGTCACGTGTGCGCGAACACGATCCGGGTATTGTTGGACGATCTGACCAAGATCCACGACGGGGGTCAGATGTCTGCGAGGAAGGAGTGGGACGCTTTCGTGAAGCAGCAGGGTGGGTGCGAAGGTGTCTTCCGCAACCACGATGACGAGTGTGACGGCGTTCCAAGGGCTAGGGACGACGGACGAGGAGGAAGAGCTGGCGCACACGGAGGGTTTGATCGGGTTTGCGCAGCTTGGATTGTCTTCGAACCGCGACGAGCGGGCGCAGTTTGATAGGTTGGTGCGTGGTGGGATTCCGTTGGTGTATCGGTCCAAGGTGTGGCTTGAGTGTAGTGGGGGGTTGGAGATGCGCGAGCCGGGGTTGTTTAGGGATCTGTTGGTGCAGGCCGAGGTGGATGTAGAGACGGGGGAGGTGGGCAAGGATGCGGGCGGGCATCATGCGTTGGTGAGGAACGAGATCGACAAGGACATTGGGCGGACGATGCCGTTGAATATTTTCTTTGGAGGGGATGGAGTCGGGGTGCACAAGCTTCGTCGGGTATTGATGGCGTTCAGTCGGTAAGTGTGCTCCGTCGTTTTGTCAGTGTGGACCGGTCGATCTCACTTTTGAACAGACGCAACCCGGGGGTAGGCTACTGTCAAGGTATGAACCTCGTCACGTCGACGTTGCTGCTCGTGCACGCGGACGAGGAAGAGGCGTTCTGGGTCCTGTCGGCGATCATCGAGCGAATTTTGCCGGACGACTTTTTTTCGCCGTCGTTGTTACCTTCGCGCGCGTGCCCGCTGGTGTTGCTGGACTATGTGCAGGAGATGTTGCCGAGGCTGCATGCGCACTTGGTCGAGCTCGGCGTGGACCTCGCTGCGATCTGTTTTTCGTGGTTCTTGTCCTTGTTTACGGATTGTTTGCCGATCGAGGTGGGTCGCGCGATGTTCTCTCGTGTTCGTGTTCAACACTCACTGGCATGTTTTCGCCTACAGACACTCTTTCGAGTGTGGGACGTCTTTCTCGTGGACGGGTTGGATGTCTTGTTTAGGATCGCGATGGCGATCTTGAAGGGCAACGAGCAGGAGCTGATACAGTGCGAGTCGATCTCTGCGGTGTATGTCGCGTTGGAGAATTTACCGACGAGGATGTGGCAGCCTGATAAGCTGCTGCAGGTGTGTTTTGGTTTTCCTATTTCTATTTCTATCATCTGCTGATGCGGCTATTTGCAGATGGAGCTCGAGCTGAGAACGACGATGACGAGTGGAGAATTGGTGCGACGACGGGGGGTACACGTGGATGCGTTGCGCTGTCTCTCTGGGTCGTGAACTGCGCGGGGCGGTGCAAAGTGATTCCTGGAAGGTATTCTCAGACGAATGAGGTTGGCCTTTTTCTTTTCATTCTATGTTACTTTAAGTAATGACATCGGACCAAGATTCTGTGACTTTTTTTCGTTCTGTCTTTGCATACGGCACGTCATATAGAATGTTTCTCTTTTATCAGAGTAATGTCTTCAATGGCTGTGGAACAGAGTGGAACTGCACCAGATCATGGAGTACGTGCGGGTTGAAGCTATAAATATTGTACGATCGTTTTTGAACATGTCTACCCGTAGTTTTTACATAATACATGCGGTGATTTATGCAGCTTGTATAGCAAACGTTTTTTTGGTCGAAAAGGGAAAGCTTACCCTTCCTTTCTTTTCCGAAACTCGCAGCCGTACCACCAGTTCACCAGACGTTCGGTATAAGTCTCGCAGGCACATTCTTCATGTAGGTGCGATACTCCTCTCTAGTCGCCTCGTCTTGCTGAATGCTTTCCTCCTGTCATGCAAGGACCCCTGAGTACACGGACGTTTCGCCAAATTGGACAACAAGGAATCACCTCCATAGGGATCTTGACTACGAGTACGGCCACGTTAGCGACGAGTGTCACCAAGGGTACGTAAGACCAAAACATGAAGGAAGTGAGGACTGATTGCAGCATCATCATGCTATGTCGTGACGGTCAAAATGCCGGAAGTGTGACAGGGGGGAATGATGGGCGTACGAATACATAGGGTGACGAACCCAGGCATAGGGACCCGTCTGGACGACCCTCCCTTTCTCACGACGCTGTTACCCTAGTCAAAATCGAGCTCCCTCAGAGCGATGGGGAGTGCATGCGTACCCCGATAGGATGGTACTGGTCACCGAGATGTTGAAATATCTGCTCTGAAAAACGCTGCAGGGACATGCTCAAGACACAAGCAAGCATCCTGATCGTGTTTCTCCGCATCCCCTCCGCCGTTACGCGATACAGCACGTTTGGCAACGCGAGCGCCTTCATCCATGTTGGTTGCTGCATTCCGCAATAGACGAGGGTGACGATGTAGACAATAGGAACCGTTAAATTGAGGAACCCTTGGATTGGTACGATGATGGTAGAGAGTTGGGTGGACATGGAGTCGGGTCTGATGGGACCGCTCTTTGAATGGGCGAGGGCAAATGCATTCCGCAACTGGTAAGCGGTATGGCTGAGGCCGACTGCAGTGCAGGCAACGAAGCAAAACTCAAGCAGTTGGCTAGATGACCACGGCATGATGGAGTTAAGGAGAAGAAACAAGCAAACATGACTCGGGAGCTATCAAGGAGATGTAGATGTCACATGACATACAGTGGGCCGTAATAGGAGAGGAAGGGCTGCCGATCTGAGTTGGTAAGTTGTCTCAGCCTATCTGAAGGATCAAACCGGATCAGCAACCACGCCCTGGACCACCTTCATCGAGCGACTCACACAGATCCATCTCTACGCACTCGTCCATCTCCCGATCCCATCCCTGCCTTGCGGACAAACTGCCAGAATGTCTTCGTGTGACTTTCCGACTTCGTGTGCCAGGAGCATCGGGTACTCGTCGCCGCGGTAGAGCGATCCCTTGGCGGACAGGAGCGACTTGGTGATGTCGCGCCAATCGCAGCACATCATATAACATATATGTATGGCTCGTTGAACCTGACCTTGAAGACGACGACCTTGACTTACTCGAGCGTGTTGTATTCAATAGTCGCCGTTTTCCAAAAATCTAGCCCCAGTCATCTGCGAACGCGTGACTGTTGACGATGTGAGAACTCGTTGCACGAGTCGTTGATGGCGTGCAGGTAAAGGCCTGACTTTTCTGGAAGATACGAACTGGTCGTCGCTGAGCTGGTATAAAGAGATGTATATATAGACTATCACTGAGCGAAACGAAACGAAACATACCTCCGAGCGGTGGTAGTAGAGGCGCGTTTCTGTGAGTTTGACTGGGGCGCCGACGAGGATGATCATCGCACCCGTTCTACTTGACCGAGACTACCAGGTGTACTTGGACTCGCGTAAGTACCACTGCCGACCTGCACGAACCGACAAACGGTAAAAGAAAAAGAAAAGTCGTTCGCAGTGGAAGGATGTGCAATGTACACAGCCACTAGTACTGTGTCTGCAATCGGCTCCTCCCCTGGATCAATACGACTCCACCGTCACTCCAAGTAGCGACACAGGACGGTACTCAACACCCCAGGCTATGACCTAAAGGAGAAGTTGGAGCTCAGTGTACTCACGTCATTTGCGTACCCTATCGAGGGCTCCTCCAGCGTACGGCGTCAGCTTACAGCATGTTTTCTGTTTATCATAGGGTGATTCCGCCGCCATCGCCGTCCATGATGACGATGAACTTGGGGGATTATTGGGACGACGAGGCCATTCGTCTCATGAACAATTCCCCGTATGAGCTGACAGCCTTCCGAGCGTGCGCAAGGCCTGTTGTACCACTTTTGAAGGGGTGCCGGGGAGAGAGCCTCAACTTACGGTAACTTTCCCACGAACAGGAACTTGAGCCAGGACGGCGCCGAGGGTCGGCCTGCTGAGTACCTTGGCGTCAGCGAGACTCGGAGCGAGGAAGCAGTGAATGATGATCAAACTGGATGGAGGCGACGCTGTTTTAAGCGATGTTCTTGGTCTCTCTACGAAGCGAATTGAGTGGATTAGCTCGAAATTGCCGATCGTGGGCCAGTCTTTGGTTGCATACCCGCAGTGCGGGTGTGGGTGCGGGTAGAGGGATGTCAAGGTTAAAACGGGTCCGAAGTTTGATCGATGATCGAGCGCCTGCGAAACTATGTACAAGTAACAAATTCTCACATGCTCAGTTCCTGAGCGATGACGGCGTGTCCAGGCTCGCCGTCGACGACGGTAAGATAAGGCTCCGTCGCGATGCGATTAGTGTGCGATAGCCTGGGACTCTCTCAGTTTGAGTCTTGCCACCGATCTCGTGGAATCGATGAGGGTGGGCAACGTCCGAGTGGGGCACGACGCGGACCCAGTTGAACGTGCTGCTTCAAGATTGTGAACATCGGTAGGGATGCCATGGGGTTGGTGACAAGGAACAATAGTAGGAGTGGAGCAAACTTTTAAATACCGGGGCCCGGTAAGTACACTGGTGGGGAGAGAAGACTGCAACGCACGTCTCCTTGCGGAAAGACGCTCCGAGAGAAACGTTGTCAGTGGTTCTCATCAAGAAAGTTTCTTACGGCAGACTTAAGTACTTGGCATCGGGTCACCCCGCGAACCCCTCGCACTCACTAGCATGCGATGCGATGCGACACAAAGCCTTGGGAGAGTACGCTGGCGCAATGGCCTATGATACACATTGAGGACGTCTCCTAATAACTATGTAGTAGATACTGGCATCTATCTAACAAACAAGCACTTTATACTTCAAGTTGACGCGACTCGACTCGAGTCCCAGAGTCCCCTGAGTAAGATTCCCCTGTCTTCCCCTTTCTCATGAAAAGGCAAGCTTCGCGTTCCAACTGAATGCGGCAACATGCTGAGAAGAACATGTCAAATCGCACGTTCGACGGACCATGTGAATAAGCTTACGTTTAGGCTTTCAACACACCTCGGATTCGCTAAGCTTCTCATATGGGCAAGACGCTGGCTCGTTTTCGTCCATTAGGAAGTATTGCTTGGACTCGCGCGAACCAAGGTCGCCGTAGTTCTTGAGCTCAGGGCTGACAGGGATGGGGTCGTACTTGGCAAGCAAGGCCCGAACCTTCGAGAGTGCTCCG
>JBBPPB010000230.1:0-17586 GCA_038091755.1 Leccinum pallidistipes | reverse complement strand
GAGAGAGGAGGAAAAGATCATGAAGCACGAGGGAAAAAGGGGAGGAGTAGGCTGCGCGTGACGAAGAGAAAGAATGCAACGTGACCTGCAATGATACAGCTTGTTAGTCGATGGACGGCTTTTTGGGGAGATCTACATATGGGACGGCAGATGAAAAGGTGGGAAGGTGAGAGAGACGATGGGACAGCCCTGTAGAGATCTGAGATGCAAGGAGCGCACGGAAATGGTGATGTCCATTAAAAGGTTTGCATGGCAGACTCGTAAAAATCGTTCTGCGCAGACGAATTATAAGCTTGCTGACCCTGCTGCTGGTGTTGGTGCTGCATGTTCGAGTCCTCCGCAGGAAGTAACATGGGAGGGTGTAGGTAAGTGGCGAAGAAGTTATCTTCGTCCTGCGGAAGCATCGGGGGATGGAAAAAATCCATTGGTTCATCTTCCGCTGGAAGCATAGGAGGGTGAACCAGCTGAGGGGACCGATCGGCGGGGAGCGTCGGAGGGTGCCAGAACGCGTTGCCGGAGCCACGGAAGACGCTGTACGAGGGGACAAAAAAAAGGAAAATCCATCGAAGAACGGCGAGAATGAGACGCGGTGGAAGAATGGCCCGAGTACGAGTCCGCGTAGTAGGAGGAAAACGAGACAGCAGAAGACCACGACATCGAGTCGTCGTCATCATTGCCTTCTGTGTGTGCAAATGCAGAGGATGCGAGGCGTTGCATAAGCTTGAGACGTCGTCCTTGTTCTTTTTGTGATTTGTTTTGTCGGCGGTCTTCTCGTCGTGTCGCCCGGTATGATTTTTTATTGATGCCTTGAAACCTGATCTCGTGTCACCGGCCCCTCTTCTTTGTGTTCTCTCTCTCCTTACCAGAACTCATCGGTCTACGACCCCTATCAGCGCTCGGCCTTCGATGTGGCTCGTCATCATCAGCCTGCAGTGTGGCGATCGCAGGTGGAGACGGTGGCTCCCGCTGCGAATTCTCGGCAGAACGGGAAGGATGGGAAGGGGAAGGTGCGAGGGACGATGATGACGTGGGTAGGCGTTCGCGATCGCGTCTTTCCTTGTTGGAAATGAACGACAGCATCTGGGTCGCATGTCCGATGGAGAGCTGGGTTCCACCCGATCCGATCCCTACGGTCACGGGCATCGTGTCCGTTCGAGACACTCGGTTCCCATGCGCAGCGATCGAGTGTGTGTGGGCCGAGGGTGGTTGCTGCTGCTGGCCCATGTGGGACTGGGACGCTTGGTTCTGAGATTCTATCGTCCCTCGTCGTTCGACGCGCTTCATCTTCTTTCTACAGCAGTCACACACGGTGCCCGGTCCCTCGGGGCCGGGACCCCATTTTTCGACGCACTTGCCCTCCTTGTAGCGGCCTGCCAAGCCGCACTGGCGACATATGCGCTGACCTTGAGCGTTGGTGGGAGGATAGGGTACGTGGGGGTGGTGAGGGACGCCAGCAGGGGTCGAGGCGGTCGCGGACTGAGGAGGGGCAGCGGTGGTCGGAGTGGGTGGGGGGGCGGCGCAGTCGTTGTTAAGGGTGGTGCAGGGAGGCCTGCTGATCCGTTGGGCACTTTTTTCGACGACGACGTCAGCGAGCACGCGAGCGACGGGATGACATCAATAAACATAAGTACGTACTGATGCTCGTGGTGGAACCGGTTTTGCCCTTCTTGATGGGTGCGCCCGTGACGGGGGGCGTAAATTTGTGTGTCTGGTAGGTTCGTTGTTTGCCAGGGGGGTCGAGTGGACCTGTAGTAGATCCGGAGATAGGACCAACGACGGAGCGTTGGGTGTGGGTCACCGGAGCGTGATTTGGGTGTTGGTGGTGTGCGATCACGGCGCGCGGGGACTGTGGTTCGGTGCGGGGACGGGGATCTTCAGTCGATGCCTCGATGAGCATCTCGTCGATGGAGAGGGAGCGCTGAGAAGAACGGGAAGAGGATCGGGAGTTTGGGTGTGCGTTGGAGTGATGGGGCGGGGCGAGGGAAGACTGTACGGGGGGATGGGGGGAGGAGAGATGGTGGCGATGGTGACCGTGGGCGACGTCGAGACCGCGGGGATGGGACTAGGGACGAAGTCATGTGTGAGATCTGCGTCGTCGTCGTCACTACCTGTTGGGCAGAGAGGACCGGGGGGTGAGGGGAAAGGGTGAGGGTGGGGTGGTGGGAGGGGCAGACGTCGTCGTCGTCATTGCCTGCTGGGCAGAGAATTGGACGGAGGGATGGGAGAGGGAAGGATGAGAGGCGGGGGCAGACGACAACGTCGAGTCGTCATTGTCGCGTTGTCGTCGTCAGTCGCCGTCGAGTAGAGTCATTGTTGCGTTCTTGGTGTCGTTTGTCGTTAACGTTGTCGTCTTGTAACTGCCGTCTTATTGCCCTCGTGGTGTGGGAGCGAGAGAACGGCTGAGGGTGGATGGACGAACAGCAACGCAGGCGGTACTATGCAGGGCCCATCTGTCTTTGGTTTTGAGTCGTCGTTGACGGTTGTTCAGTTTGAGAGCGTCGCAGCCTGCCTTGTCGCCGCCATGCTACTATCTGATCGTCGTCTGTCGTGATGTGACACGCCGTTGTATCATTGTCGCTAGGTTCCGTGTGGACGAAGGACAGGGCTGAGAGAAGTAAAGTTTCATTTCTCAAGTTTTTCGCCAACTTAGTCCCTGCTGTTCGTAATACATCGCGTTCGCGTTCCTGCAAGCGTTCAACGTTCAACGTTCAGCGACGTACTGTACGATCACTTCGGCACGGTGAGTACCGTAGGCGACCCTCAAATTAACCAATCTAACTCGAACAGCTCCTCGAAGAAACACGGTTTTCCTCTGGATATCCTCTCACGACATCTCCGAATGGGCTACATGACATGAACCTCCCTCTCCTTCCCTCCTGTCCAAGCTTTTGGTGTCGCTCCCGACTCAGACAGCCACCCCGTCTGGCCCAAATTGATCTGGTGTGCGGAGACGGCTTGGAATCGTTGATGACCATTGAAAACACTACCTCGGTGTCCACTGGCGTCTTTGCATCTGGATGATGAAGATCATGGTCAACGTCCGACCGTAGCTGAGAAGAACGAGCGGAGCGCGTCCAAGTTACCGAATTGATTTTGAACGGCGGAAAGTTGCTCGCGTCGACGACGTGGGTCGCTGCGAAAAGTAAAATGAAGTGGTGTTGAGTGGGACGAGGCACCGCAAGAAAAATAAAAATAAAAAAAGACGGGACGTACCAGGCCATTGAAGGAAGAAGCTATTGTTGAGGTTAGCGTATTTGAACGTGATGGCTCGGTCTCGGGACCGAACAGTGTTGAGAACAAGGTGCGCAACCGTCTTGCACTTGTCCTCAATCTCTGGCGGGTCGTGTGAGCGTATAAGGTGCGTGCAAAAGAGGAGATTCACCGCGATATTCCTGGTTCAGGCAGTCGAGAAAACCATTGGTAATCGACTGCGACCATGCGGAGGGTGCGGGGGGACATGAAGTTTCCGAGGTCGTCCTCGTTTTTGTATGAGCTCCTTGCGGGTACAGGTCGGCGGAATGCTCTGCTACAAGTTTTGGCTGTCGGACGCGACGAGGACGCGTGACGGAGGGTAGCGGTGTTGATGACAGAAACTGAGAAAGTCAGAGCAGGAGAGCGGGACGACGGGTGACCGTCGTGCGCTCTCAGTTGAACGAGTGTATGGCAATCGCCACTGCAAGCTGAGCGAGGAAATCAACAGGGGGAGGGAGAGGGAGAGGGAGACCTTCACGCTAACAAGGACGACCCACAAACGCATCTAGGTTCGAGCGAGCAGTTAGCACATTCCCATGTACCACTTGAACTTGTTGAGATTCCTTTAGTGTGATGGGGTGAAGTATGAACTCGATCGCATACACACGATCCACCCCACTACTGCGCTCGTGACGGGGGACTCGGAGTAAACTGTAGCAACAATCAGATATGCTTGATAGAAAAGGAACATCACTCACTGCCCGCCCGCCGCCCTCCTCCGAGGCTCCGCCAGGCGCCAGCTTCGCCATCTACTCACTGGCATGAACTCTATAGTGCTCAAACAATCGAAAGTCAATGTATCTGTTCAAATAGAAGGTATCCGGGTCAGTCAAAGAATGTCCGTGAATCCAGCGTGTATGAACCGCTCCAGCCGGGAACTTGGGTATGAGATGGCAGACTTGAACGAGGCGATCAACCGGAACCACAGTACTGTTGGGTTGATGACGACGGGTCGAACGGTTGATGCGGAACATTCCAGTGACCTCGTCCACCTGGCGTAGTGGCTTGAACCAGTGGAGATAGACCAGCGGTGTTGGATAATCGCCCAGGTGGGGTGGCAACGTGAAAATAGCCCGTACTTGGGCTACACGGAGACCTAACTCAGGAGTTAATTTTGCTCACTATGTCACAGGGTACATACCATGCAGTCCACCGTGCTGTCGCGCATCAAAATCAGTAATGACAAGGGCGGTGTCGAATCGAGCCGGTGTAGTAGGCTTGCGGGGACCATTGGAGCGTGGAGGAGATGCGTGGATCCTAGCGTAGTTCTTGCACGGCATGTATTGACATGCTGGTAATTGGATCATGACGCTTTTGAAGCAGTCAAAGCGATCGTGTACATTGGGCCGGTGGCGTTGATGGCCGTTAAACGGTAAAGTACTGAGGAACTCTTGCAGCGCGTCAATGAAACCTACCGCACCGTGATGCTCTTCGAGATAGCGGAGTGGTTTCTGGGGGAAGTGGGGGCGCTGAGATATATGGTAAGGCTGACCTGCACGGAATTCTTTAGTGTGAGCATTGCTGCGTGGTTGAGCATTGGCAGGAGTCGCGGGTCCGTCGGCTTGCCTACTACGCCAGGATAGAAAAGATTTGAAGCGGATGAAAGCTTCTTGACGCTGTAACCACCTAGTCATCTGGATCGCGTAGTCCTTCCGATTGCTTGCGTTGTACGCTTTTTTGGCGTAATCAATATGTAACCGTTCAGAATGCTCCGTATTGAGACCATCAAGCGCACCCAATGCCTTGATCATTGCTGCATAATGAGTTAATGAGTGCAACTTGGGAATATTAAAATGCTCCCGGCAATCGAGCTCGATAAAAATATCCTTGGCAGCATGGAAGTCGTCGAGTGCTTGCTCTAGCGCTTGGAGGGTCTTGTCCGTTTGGGTCTGATATTGCGCGATGTAAACAAAGTCGAGCAGAGAACGAGCTGCTTTCATAACATCCGGTGGAGTTGCACCAACAAGCGCACCGAGAAATACACGCTGAAGCTGTTTGTGATCAGTGCCGGTCCATTGTTTGATTTTGGATATTCCTTCCTTGAAATGGCGCAAGCCAGAAAAGATAGGCATGGCCTGAAACCGAGTGTCGAAGTCTTTCTTGTTCGTGAGCGCACTACACCATTTTTTGAGGTGATCTTTGAAAATGCCTTGGTGCAGTTGATGGAGAATGTCCGAAGTGATCGCAAGGAAGATGTCGGTGTGGGGAAGGCTCGCCCAGAACGGGGAGAAGATATGACGAAGCCCGTCTGCAATAAACTCCGGAGGGTATTGCCCAGTGGCTTGTGCGTGTAGCGTTCGAATTGCTTGCGTTTGTTTGCGAGGGGGAAATTGACTATTCGCTCCCCTTTGGTCTGCCGGTACCAAGCATTTCGGGCATCGGTTCTGGGCACAGCACGCCACCAGACACTGTTCTGGGTGGTCCCCAACATACGCCGCCAAGATTGGGTAGATGCGTCGCAAACGGCCGTCAGCGCAAACCATCTCGACACCCTGCCTACCAGCACCCTCCAGCGGTTCCAGAATCCTCTTCATGCAGTAGTGAAACAGTCGCTGCTCAGCGACCGAGTTGTCGTCAAACGAGTTTAATTTCGACGCAGGTATGTACCCCAACAAAATCGAAGCTTGGCGAGAGGGTTGACGGCGAGTCTGCTTGGAAATGTTGCCAATGCTAAGATACACTGGCCATGCATTTTTGTCCCCCTTGAAGCGGGACAGCTGGGTCTTATCTGATGCCAAAATGACTGGCGCGATGGTGGCGCCTTCCGGCAAACGAGACTGATAGTTTGTTAGGTGAGTAATTCAAGTCATTAACGAACTTATTACCTGCATTTCCCACCACCAATCACCCGTCCACATTTCATCATATACACGACACTGACCCTCAGGATCTGTGTAGACCTTTTCAGGGGCATATGCCATTTCTCCATGGAACGCAGGATTTCCGACGAGCTCTTGAACACAGGCAACGGGATCTCGCATCCAAAGTTCCATCTCGTCGTCGACGTGTCCATCACGACCCGCGCCGGCATCCTCACCCTCAATCGGGTCACCATTGGTACGTATGAGTTCGCATTTCCACTCGGGACCAATGGGAAGTTGATCAACTACTTTCAAAAATGATCGTTTGTTCTTGAAGCTCGGGCGAGTGCGAGTACTCGTCTATTGGACGGTAAGTTCGTTTCTGTGTAGTTTGATATATGGTCGCTTACAATTGATAACTTCAGGAATTCTTCTGTGGCGCGCTGATTCACGTTGTTGATCAGCCAATCTGCTAACTCCCACTCTTCTCGATCAGTGAAGGGTGCATATTCCCCAGCACCCGAGGCGTCTTGTTCTGACTTGAATGTTTCGAACTGTGTCTTCGTGGTTCCAAGGATATCTGCGGCACGCTTCTCGTCGAACTCACGAGCATAGCGTGGCAAATGATCATGAGGGGCCCCGGGGATGCGCGCATTGACAGGGGGTTCATCAGGAGGCGGAGGTGGCGGTATGTCAACGTCCATTTCATCGTGCGCTTGGTCGTTGATATGTACATCGTCTCGGCTCCGAGACATATTGAAGAGGGAAGTGGCAGCTGCGATTGTAGTAGGTTTTGATATTTGTGCTTCCCATCGTGCGTGGCATGGACGAGAATGTGCGATATGCCTGCGGACACTGGTTCCGGTAGGGAAAGTGAGGCCACAGTGATCACAGGTATGTTTTACAGGCGGCATGGTAAGGGTAAGGTAGTGCGCTCGACCTTCCGAATGCGAGGCTTTCGCTGAGTCCGTTAGCCGAGGGAATCACTAGATCAACCACCGGCTACGGCCGTAGTACACCTCGGCTACTACACACTCTGAATTGCATCAGGGACGACAGCAAAGTATCCAACGTTTTGACATACTTACCAAGCAGATATTCAGGTATTTTCACATACATATCTTATTCGGTTGTGAATAATAAACGCGTTAATTGACATTGATGTCCTCATCCACAACGACCCTCTTCAAATCACCTTCTCGATAGGCGGAGGCGGCGGCACCTCTATGCTCGACGGCATACTTGTCTTTGCTACGCTCGCGCTCGACGTCTCCTGGCGCACGCGTTCTCGACCCGGACGATGTGGCGGTAGGGAGGGGGCGGTGAAGCCGTAGCACCAACGGGAGAGATTAGGGCGCAGACAGCATAGGTGGAATAGGTGGTGCTACAGGCTGTGACGGCGTAGGTGGGAACCAAAAGTTGCGATCCTTGATGGGCCCTGAACTTTGTGACTGTCAGACTCCTCGGGTGTTGGCTGGATTTTTGTTGATCATTCAAGTTGGCGAGCTGCCAGCGGTCCACACGTGAGACGGAGAGGCACAATTGACGCGACCGGGCCGCTAAGCTAGAGTGCTCACTGAGTGCTGATACTCCACCCCCGGCCCGCTGCCACCGCTCGCGTTGGCGCCTGCGCGCGTTATCGGATCTTGCCGCTCCATTTTGCCTACATCTCTTTTAGTGCGGCCATGGCGTCTTGCAAGAGTGCATCGTCTGCCACGGTCCCAATGCATACCGATATGTCGCTCGTCTCTACGATGGTGTGCGTGCGGGGGCGGATGAGATTAGATGCGAACATCCGTCCGAGTCGTCACAGTGGCTGTCTTCTTTAGACTCTTCCGATCCTCCTCCACTTGCAGCCGCGTCCTATAACGTGTACAGATACCGCATGTGTTCTGGGACGCGTCCAGTTCATCATGTTCATAGTACTATATGTATGAAATGAAGGTTTCACTGTACTCACGTGCCAACCTGCGACCCAGATCGTCCATCACCCCATCCTTGAGCCAGTCCTCCTCTACCTCCAACCCAGGATGTTTTCCCAAACTCTCCCTCGAAATGTCGTGCATCCCGACCGACAGCCGCGGCCGCAACACGGGTGCAATTGCGCCAGCTGATGCAGTACGTTTGAGGACCTCACCTTGTCCAAAGGCCCGTCCTTAACGTTTAGATCGTCCATGTTGTTATCCGGAATTTGAGCCCTTGCGCTAAGAACAAGAACAAGGACCGTTACGAAAACGCGTCACGAGTCCTTGTACTTTGATTCCGTTCGTTTCGACCATGGAGAAGGAACGTCGACGGGTTCCGACGCGAACATGGTAACCATGATGAGTAGGTCAATTAGTAGTTGCCTGGTACTTTTTTCTTCTGGTTTTGATGGACGCGAGCGATTGCCTCAGAAAATACCATTTGACCGATCGAGAACAAGGTCGAGGTCGCTTTAACCATGCACCCCGGCCGTACTTTGCCGGACATCCCGCGGCCGGTTTGATTTAACATAATTTTTTCCGATTATCAATACTTGATCCAGAAACCGTTTACCACGGTGCCACACCTCCAGCGCTTTCAAGAACAGAACCCTGGCAGGAAGTACTATGAATATATATATATATATTCCACAACACCTACTGTCACAGATCTAAGCAAAAATACTAAGTATGATACATGATGCATAGAGTCCCCGTTTACGGTCGTCGACTCGTTGTGCGAGCGCGTATAACTGGCTTGACGACATTTAAAGGTAATGTGTAATAAAGCAAAGGGAGAGAGAAACGGAAATATACGTCTAAAGAATGAACGGTAAGCGTAAGGAGCGATAGACAATACATAGCTGTACGATACGATACGACGTGGATATGCTAGACAATGGTCATGTGCTATACAGGACGTGTCACATGCACAGATTCCGAAGTTCTTGCGTGCGTGTATGTATAGATGAGTCAGTCGTGAAGAGTCAGCAGGAAAACGAAGAGAATTTCCAGGTCAGCGTGACGGTCGTCATGAGGTTGGGGCAAAGGTTACAATAAATCAACGGAAGGAGATACCTGGATGATCGGGGATCAAGTGAGATCCGGATCCAAGGAAACGCCGCGAGGGACATTAAGTTTGCAGTGCGGTCGTCAAATGGGTCGGGGTGACCGACGGAACGGGGATGTACCACAACAACTACGACGAGGGGGATTCACCTGGTATACGGTACTCAGAAAACGGCGACGAACCTGAGGAAGGACACGAGGACACTGAGCGATAACGAAAGAACCACGCTGCGCATGCCACCAATGACTCTGAGAGCACCGGAAGTACTAGAAATAAGAACTCACACCGAGATGAGTTCGAGGTCCGAAGTACTACTACCAGATCCCGACAAAAGAGGGACGCCATCCGAGCTCGAACTTGTATTACCTGGGAGACAGGTCAATGCACTGATCCGCTTACCGCACAAATGTAACCAAGAGGGGAACTTACAAATCAGTTCACTGGCGAGTTGGGCAAATCCAACTGCCGGTGAGTTCGCTTGGTAGACAGAGTAGACGTTCTTGAGGAAGGTGTCGCCAACGATCCAGGTTGGGACATTTTCACCGTTGCCCCTGATGGTATTCCCAATGTCGAAAATGGCACCGGTACACAGTTCGGACAAACAAGATCTGCTGACAGGGCCGAGGTTCGTATCAGCAGCACCGATGGGCTAGTTGGTACCACCGAAAGCGATGGAAACGGAAAGCTCGGTGTTGCATGCTGCATGTCGGACACAAGTTCGTGAACAGGCCCAGAAAAAAATGCTGGCAACATTCACGGAATGCGTACATGCCCGCATATTGGCCACTCAACGCAACGGAATTGGGGACGTTTGACCAGACTTCCGCGACAAGTGAGGATGGCGTAGCAATAAGCGTGGTGGCAGGTGCCGGTGTGGATGGCTGCAAGACCTTGACTGCTCTCGAAGGAGACTGACTTGCCTTGGATCGACAGGGCTGAAAATGAAAATAATCAGTGGCAGAATATTTTTCACGTGATGTCAGAAGGGGCTCACATGAAACCTGCAGCCAGGCGTAGTCCCGCTGGGCATGTCGGTGAACTCGATACTTCCCGAGTACAGACTGGTGTTGGTACCTCCAAGGGTAAAGGTTCCGCCTGGGTCACAGTACAATACCTTCCCGTCGATCTTGCGCTCAAGGTAGAAACTAAAGACGGGGGAAGATAGGCTGCTCTGCTTATAGAGCGTCTCCTAGAAGGGGGTGGTCCCGAGGGCAGAGATGGATTGCCAGCCAAGACCCATGATTCCCGACAGGCTGTCGGTGAGCAAGTCGTCGGTGGTGTCTGCGATGGAAACTAGAGACGATGTAAGACAAGGGGCGTCGTAAAGATAAACGGAAAGAATACGCACGCATCTCTTGGGTCAAGGTAAAGCCGGAAAATATGATAGTGTGCTGGGAGACATAACCGGCGACTTCACCAGAGCCATAGGTGATCTGGATAGTTCTTGAACGACGATAATTTTGTGAAGAGGGGAATTCCAGAGCGCTGACAGATCGGAGAAAGCTAGAAATTGGAATTGAAGAATTTCGGATGCGCTAAGGTTGAGTCACGTGGTCACACCTCGCACAGATTGTTTGTTGAGCAATGAGCATGTTTCCGTATCTCGTTGATGAGTCGAAGTCGCGTGCCACAACGAGACGGACCTTGAGGGCATCGTAGATGCGTCACACTCCATCGTAGATGGAGCTCGATGGAGTGTGACGGGCTCGGGAGTGCTGTAATCAATTCGCACGAACGACCTTTCGACGGTACTTACAAAATATTTTAGTTCCTTACTACCGGGTTATTTTTTCCTGTGATACATTCACAGAAGTTGAAAGTTTTCCAACGACCTTGCAAGCAAGATAATTGTGTTACATATGAAAACTACATATGAAAACTACATATGAAAATTACATATGAAAACTACATAGAAACATAGTCGCGTTCACAACAGGTATAGGTATAAGCATACGAATTATAAATCAGATGAAGTATCGCAGGGAGGAGAATCCAACTTGCAAGGGGGCAATCGACTTCTACCGTCTGAGGAATCAGAATCGCTGTCACATGAATCAATATCGTCTATGTTTATGCCGGCAACTGCGCTGTTCTGTAAAGACCCTTTGATGTGACCTGCTTGCAATTCAGCCTCTCTGAACAGTTCTTCTGCTTCCTCGCAGTCATCTACGGTCATCGACTGGATGATTTCAACTTCCTTCAAGCGAAGACGCTGATATTTGACGTGCGCCGCGAAAGTGGCACGAGCTGCTCGTGCGAGCTCAAGCGTCCGCCGCGCATGTAGATCTTCGACCTCTGGCTTTCTCCTTACCGTTGTCTACATATAACTTTGTTCAATCAATAATTACAATGGAGAATGATCACATACTGACTGATGTAAGCAGGGTTTTAGCTTTTTTCTGAGGTGAAACCCCTTCGTTCTCTGCTTCAAGCAGACGACGCTTCTGGGCAAAAATCATAGTCCGAGGAGACCCACACATAATTGGCTTCTCCTTCGGCTTTGGCGATGGAGGGCTGCCAGGCGATGTTGCTTTTCGTGACATCATGTCGAAATCCCCGACAGTACGGCGGCGGGAGAGGCTGGATGATGGTATCGTCGACAGTGGTGGGGACGGTGGAACATTGGGTGGACTCGACAAAGGGGGTGCTGGCGAGGTCGGCGAGGTCTGAGGTCCCAGCGGCCGTGGGTCGGGGGGCTCCATCGCAACGTGCGAATACCCAGGGAACAGGAACTGTAGTAGTTTCATCGAGTCAACACTTTTTAAAGTCAGCGACCACCAGACTAAACTGTTCATCTATATATGCATGTCGATGCGAATGTTTCGTGCGACATCCATGCATGCATGAGTACCGTACCATGGGCGCACACCAAGTCCCTGACTCCGCCTCGTGTTTTCTATTTTTCAATTGAGTCCGTTTTGGACCACACACTCCCGTCGCGATCCACTGCTTTTCGGATCCACACGCCATGTGGCCAAGACACAAGGTTCGATGATGTAAAGTGTGGCAATGAGTTGGGTATATTCATATTGCTTGCCTAGGTATCCATTCAACAATGCGTAGTCGATAATCGATAATGTCAAGCTGTGAACAATTATATTAGTCCATTGGACATATTCAAAAAAGATCCGGCACTTTTGGGAGAGACCTACAATTTAGGCAGCGGTGAAAAGGTGTCAAAATGAGGGACTCCTGATCGATTATCGATGAGGGAGAGGACGGCGCGCACAGCCCTGTAGAAATCAGATGCAAAGAGCACACAGAGATGGTGGGCCATGTCCATTAAAAGGTTTGCATGGCAGACTCGTTCTGCGCAGACGAATTATGAGCTTGCTGACCCTGCTGCTGGTGTTGGTGTTGAATGTTTGAGTCCTCCGTTGCCAAGAAGTAATATAGGAGAGTGGAGGCAAGTCACGGTGGTGAAGAAATTATCTTCGTCCTACGAAAGCATCGGGGGATGGAAGAAGTTCATCGGTGAATCTTCCACTGGAAGCATGGGAGGGTGAACAGCTGAAAGGACCGTTCGGCGAGGAGGTGTCAGAACCACGGAAGACGCTGTACAACAAAAATCCGTCGAAGAGCGGCGAGAATGAGACACAGCGAAGTCTATTTCGAATTTGCACCGCCAGTTGTGTCATGGTATGAATTCAAGTACACTTTCTAGTGTAGAAAATTGACAATATGGCGCTCATTCAAGCCCATTTATTCATTGGTCAGTCGAGAAGGTTGCTCATGCATACCTGTGCTAAGTTTACTGATTGTTTCCGTTCTTCCGTTGTAATGATGACCTAGAAATGTTGGCGAAACACTACAGCTCCAGAGTAGTAGTACATGAGACTCGGAACAATTGTTTGACAATTGTTTGTTCAAATCTGGCAGCGGGATGGTCAGCTAGTCCGATTAGCTGGTAGCCGATAGTAACCGAAGGTCACGATCTCCGAGAGTGATCGATTGATCAGTGACTTGCTGAAATTCTAGGTTGGTGTTGTCAAAGCCGCATTCTGACAGAAATGAATTATTATATATCATAGCTCAACATGCAGGTGTTTCCCGTTCATGCATCATCGTTCGATTTTGAGGAGAGTGCGCACAACGGATTGTTCGATTTCGTACGTCATACTGCTTCCGTGATATCCAGAGCTGGAATCCCTTGCAATTTTAGTGTGCCTTGTCGAGGTACGAAAAATCACAGCTTTTTATGTAAATTGAACACCGTTCTCAAAAGACTTAAGAGGCTTCTGGTAGGTGTTCCGGGACAGCCTTCCAATTGTTTGACATGTATGCTGTTCCGTATCAACCGAAGAAATCGATCGAACGTAGTATGTATGCGTACATCGTTTAGTACTTAAACCAGAAAGACTGGCCGCCGTCACGGAGTTCGGCGAACTCCGTTGGAACGCGAGTAGTAGCGCTGTAGCGTGTAGCGACAGCATCGCATCCATTTCTTTACATAACCAATACGTAGATACACAGACCCGAGCAACCATGCGGGTGTACGCCACAATCTGGCACGGAGTTTAAAACAAAACTGGCAACGAGAAATGGGACTCGGAAGCATTAGATTCAGGGCATGATTACTAGACGGTACGTATCGATACGTATGCGGCCAATGCAGCTCATCGATCCCATCCTTTCTTGCGACCTCTGCGATAACACATGCGCGGGTGCATCTTGATGAATGCTCCAAAACTGTATTCATCGTCACACGATGAACAGATGACGCCGACAAGGGGGCCTTCCGCAGCGTCAACACGGCAGCAAAGTCGGAATGAATTGATCACGAACCTCGTTGTAAGTGAAATGATCGTCAGCCTTGAGCGTTGTGGGTGGGAGCTCGACCTGCGCCTTATGATGACATGTCTCGAACAACGACAGAAGTGAGTAAGTCTGAAACATCAGCAAAACAACCTTTTTCGGGTACAGACTCCATAGTTCACACGCCTGTAGCACAGATCTGTACAGCTTGCACAGACTTGTATAGACTTTGCACGAGTCTCTGCAGGCTTTAGCTACACTTCTAAACACCTGACAGAGACTACAGAGTCTATAGAGTAGACAGCATAACCTGAGTCTTTTTTGTTCACCCCCATATTGGAGGTGAAGTTAGGCAACCGCACGGTAGTACCCTTCCGCCGCGTGCAAACGGCAATCGTCATCAAGTCGTGTCCTCGCGTCACGGTGCCAGTGGTCGTCACGGTCACCATTCCGAGTCCGTCGGTCCTCACAGGCCTCACCCTTGGGCCTCATCTCGCCGTCATCTCGCCATTACGCTCGTCTGCAAAAACTAACGCGATCGCATTGTGGCGTTCCTATTAGTGTTTGCATGCGAGCGCAGCCTGAGTGCTCGTACTCGTCTCCCTACCGTGGGCGTCCTCCGAGTCGTCGAGTAGGTATTGTCACATTGTCATTACCTACTAAGAGAGGATGCGGGGATGGGGATGGGAGAGGGAGAGGGAGAGGCGGGCCCGAACGACGACATTGTTGCGTCGTCGTCGTCGCTGCCTGCTGGGGATGGGGGTGGAGATGGAGATGGGACAGGGACAGGGACAGAGAGGACGGGAGAAGGAGAGGGCGCAGATCGTCCTCGTCACGTCGCATTGAGTCGTCCTTGTAATCGTGAATTGTCGTTGTCGTGGATGGGAGAGGGAGTGAGAGAGGGGATGGGAGAGGGAAAGGGAGATCTCGAGAGGACGCGCCTCGTCCTGATCGCGTTGCGTCGAGTCGCCGTTCGCGTGTCGTCCTCGTCGAGACATTGCGTCCTCACGTCGCCGACATCTCGCCATCGCTCTCGAGTCGTGTGCCAACACTAACGTGAAGGAATGGGAGAGGGAGAGGGAGAAGGAGAGGGGCGGGGTTACGACCTCGTCGCTGCGTTCTGGGGAGAGGGCGAGGGGATGGCAGGGGCAGAGGTAGAGGCAGAGGACGCTCATCGTCCTCGTCGCGTTCCGTTGAGTCGTCCTTGTCGTTGTTGAGCCGTCGTCGTCGCTGCCTGCTGGGGAAAGAGGACGAGGAGACGGGGATGGGAGAGGGAAAGGGAGAGGACGTCCTCGTCGCGTTCCGTTGAGTCGTTCTCGTCTTCGTCGAGTAGTCGTCGCCGTTGCGTCGTTGCCGTCGCTGCTTGCTGGGGAAAGAGGACAAGGGGATAGGAATGGGAGAGGGAGAGACGGAGAGGCGGGGGTACGACGTCGGCGTTGTCGCTGCGTTCTGGGGAGAGGACGAGGGGATGGGAGAGGGAGAGGACGTCCTCGTCGCGTTCCGTTGAGTCGTCCTCGTCCTTGTCGAGTAGTCGTCGCTGCTTGCTGGGGAAAGAGGACAAGTGATGGGGATGGGAGAGGGAGAGGGAGGGGGCGGGGTTACGACGTCGTCGCTGCGTTCTGGGAGAGGACGAGGGGATGGGGATGGAAGAGGAAGAGGACTTGCTCGTTGCGTTCCGTTGAGTCGTCCGAGTCCGAGTCGAGTCGTTGTCGCCGTTGCGTCGTTGCCGTCGCTGCTTGCTGGGAAAAGAGGACAAGGGGATGGGGATGGGGATGGGAAAAGGGGGAGGGAGAGGGAGAGGGAGAGGGAGAGGGAGAGCACGCATATCTTCCTCGTTGCGTTCCGTTGAGTCGTCTGAGTCCGAGTCGAGTCGAGTCGTCGTCGCCGTTGCATCGTTGCCGTCGCTTTTTTCTGGGGAAGAAGGCCGGGAGGGAGAGGTGAACATGAAGACACATATCGTCCTCGTCGAATCGTCGCCGCCGTTGAATTGTTGTCGTCGCTGTTTGCTGGGGAAAGAAGATGAGGGGATGGGAGAAGGAGAGGTGGAGAGGGAGAGGGAGAGGGAGAGGGAGAGGACACATATCGTCCTCGTCGAGTCGCCGTCGCTGTTTGCTGGGGAAAAAGGACGAGGGGATGGGAAGAGGGAGAGGACACATATCGTCCTCGTCAAGTCGCCGTCGCCGTTGCATCGTTGCCGTCGCTATTTGCTGGGGAGGGAGAAAGAGAGGGGGAGAGAGGTGAGGGCACGTCGTCGTCGTCGTCGCTGCCTGCTGGGGAGAGGACCAGGGGGTGGGAGAGGGAGAAGGAGAAATCCAGATCATCGTCGTCGGGTGCGTTGAGTCGCCGTTGTCATCGCTGCCTGCTGGGGAGAAGAGGAGAAGGGGATGGGAGAGGAAGAGGGAGAGGACGCAGATCGTCATTGTCATTGTGAGTCGTTGTTGTCGTCGCTGCCTGCTGGGGAGAAGAGGACGAGGGGGATGGGAGAGGGAGAGGACGCAGATCGTCATCGTCATCGGGAAAGGGAAAGGGAAAGGGAGATCTCGAGAGGACGCACCTCGTCCTGATCGCGTTGCGTCGAGTCGTCGTTCGCGTGTCGTCCTCGTCGAGACATTACGTCCTCACGTCGTCGACATCTCGCCATCGCTCTCGTGTGCCAACACTAACGTGAACGCAGAGCGCGTTCGCGTTTGCGTTTGCATGCGAGCGCAGTGCTCGTGCTCGTGCTCGTCTCCCTGCCGTGGCGTCCTTGTCGAGTCGGTTTTGTCACATCGTCACTACCTGCTGAGAAAGGTTAAGGCGATGAGGATGAGGATGGGAGAGGAGAGGGAGCGGGAGAGAGGCGGGGGCACGACGTCGTCGTCGTTGAGTCGTCGCCGCTTGCTGCCTGGCCACTTGATAATCAGAATAATGTAAGCGGGAGAGAGGCGGGGGCACGACGTCGGCGTCGTTGAGTACTGAGTCGTCGCCGCTTGCTGCCACTGTGAAAGTACGGAAATTGTTTGCAAATGCTAGAGAGACTTGCGTTGTACACCTCATTCTACAGACACAAATGCATAGTTGTACAATAATCAAAAACCATGAAGTGTGGATGATGTGTAAAAGTCTCTGACATCAGGACAATAGCCACTACGCCTCACGATCATGCGGACCCGCCCAACGTGTAGATCCGCAGTGGTGAGTTTCGATTTCGCCTTCTCTACCTGCAAACGGCTGTATCGTAGCTGTAGTGCATCACGATGAACAAGCTGGTCAGCGAGATATTTCTGAATGCGTCGTATTTTGCGGTTGCTAACTGCGGTCTCCAGAAGTAGATTCGCCTCTGTCACATTGTCTGGGGATGGAACCATTGATGGTGCGTGCGCATTTGGCTAGAGCTGATGAGCGCGAGTCCAGAATGCGTGGATTGGTACTTACGAGTCCATGTACTATACTAGGTGGCGAGAGAGCAGCATTCTCTGTCAATGGCGGTGGAATTATCGATGGCCCGGGTGCGCGGACATTCGGCTAGATGGTAAATGAGTGTGAGTCCAGAATACGTAGAATTGCTACTTACAAGTTCACATATCATCATACTAGGTGGTGAGCCGTCAGCATTCTGAAAATAATGCTCCTCCTCCTCTAGCTTTGGGGAAAAAGCGTTAGGGATGGTAGACAATGACAAACGTCGAAGCGGATCAAGAGGTGAATCGGTACCACTGGGGGGCTGACGCGAAGTTGCGGGCGGAGGCTCGGAGAATCTCTGGAG
>JBBPPB010000229.1:0-17623 GCA_038091755.1 Leccinum pallidistipes | reverse complement strand
GCCAAGCATGAACGTCGCTATCTGCAGACTGAATGGCCACGCACCTCAACAACCCCGCCCTCCACTTCACCTGACCACTTTCCGTTTCTTCGATCATAACAATACCAGTCTATCCATACCATCGCCAACCAAAGCGATACTTCCGCGACGTGTCTTCTCAGGCCGCGGGCGTGCGTCATGTCATTGTCGGAAACATGGACCATTGGACGAGACGTCGACTTCCACGTACCCAATTCGCCCCCAAAAATTGAGGCAACTTTGTCCTCGTTCATGATTACGCCTCGGGATTTGAACACTTACTTCCTCTAGTTGTATACTACTCGGTTACAGCCTGCGAACCTTGGGTACACTCACAGGATCCTGCGCGGCCTCGCAAGATGCCTTCAATGAGTGCATTTGATGATGCGAAAGTTGCCTCAGCAGCATTTTGGCACAACGCAGGCTTCAATATAATTCTGGAATGGTTGCTCTTTTGAGTGCCTTTACAGGACACGAGGGTTTGCGTCGGCACATTCTTACCACGGATGTCAAATTCGTTGATTCGATCGTCACCAATACGGCCAAAGGAAAGGTACCGTCTTCTGGACAGCGGGAGAACAATTTCGTGCAGGTGACGAATGGCTTGAATAGCCTCTTGCAATGTGGTGCGTTTTTGATCATCACGGATCTTGTGGGTTTACTCATGATCGGTCAGTAACTACCCGCGAATTTATTGTCCAGAACCTCGGGGAGAACTTCACGAATTCAAACGTGCCAAGAGTCTACCAGGTATTGGAAGTGATCGGTAAGGGTAATACCTTTGGTGACTACATTCCTAGACCAATCGTTCTAGACCCAAACTTTTTGGTTGCTGCCCTGCGCATGATGCTGACCCTGGCACGAATCCAAGAAGGTAGGTATCCCCACGCTTTGCTGACGAGCCGCAAGCTTAGATCGCTTATATCATAACGAATAGCCAGGCCTTTATGCTCCGTGGTGAAGCCTAGGATCCACGAACTGAAAAGAAGACAAGATAATCGGCCCTCTTGCCGTCCAAATGTGGTTTGCCGTTCACGATCCCAAAGAGCAACGTACGTAGGCTGTGTGTTTTTGGACTTGTGTTTCGTTATTTGAGTCTTCGTTTTAGAACACCCATCTCTTCGCGACGCTCGCGTTGGAAAAAAATATAGCTAGCACCTTGGTTCGCACGGATTTCAACATACACAGTTTGGTCAGCCAAGAAAGTGGCGGCACAGATCCTGGCGCGGGGCTAGCTTTTGGACTCAGTAAGTGAAATTCTTTTGGACTATCTCTCACTATAGTTGTCACATACATTGTATCAGATGCCGAGCGACTGGATGAAGAACACAAAAAAACTATCAGAAATTTGACAACGGCCACTCAGAAGAGGAATCCTCAAGTGCGTACCACCATGACGATGACGCTCCTGTGGCTATGCAAGAGTAAGACTAAATTGAACAGCAACGAGTATGCACTGATCGTTCATCAGCTCCCCTCTTCCGGACCTATCTCCACGAGATCAACCTGGTTGGTATATTCGCTGATCAACTGCGACACAAAGGTATTGTGCTACTCGCCGCATATGCTTTGGTTACTTGTTTGAAAGAACACCGTGAGTGGGATGTTGACATATGGGCTCCGTTACTCAAGGTCGTATTAGCTGACATGAAAGACCCCATCGAGAAAAAGGACTCCTTCCGAACCACATTGTTAGCATGTTGCGGTTGGACTATTTCGACGATGCTATAGGTCAAGTTGAAGGGCTCACAACATTTATACATTTTATGCAACACAGTAATGCTCTATCACTGATATTGCTCAATGTGCTGACTTACCTGAGCCAGGCGTGTTGCGTGAAGGCGTAATGAAGCACGACTTGATGGAGGTGCTAGGAAGGAAAGCAGGGAAGTTCCAACCAAAGAACATCCTCTCTGGATTCCTTTACAAGGACAAGAACTCTAGTACGTCTAGGGATGAGGATAGTGGTTCGTCATGGCTAAAAAAAATTATAGCCGACCCGTTCAAATACCGATATTCAGGCGCTTGTCGCAAAGAGTTTAGAATTCCTACGGAACCCTGATTGGGGGATCCAGAAGACAGGGGTGACGATACTGACTGCATTAGCTCAGATGCGTAAGCACCGCCATCATCTTGCCGAGAACTTCCAGTAATGTTTTGTAACTGCAGCGGACGCAGCGAAGATAATCGAGCCTTACATAGAGAAAATCTTCGAGTTGGTTCTCCCGGAGAAGTACCGGCCTATCCAGCCTTCGGAGCCAAGTCTATCTTCCCTGTTGCTATCTTCCGCCAGCGATAGTCGAGCGCACCCCACCGAGCTCACAGAAAGTCGATTACTCGACGCACTGAATATGCTACCTCGGCCAGCCTCAGGGATGATGGGACCCGCGTGCACGCTGCGTAATTTGGCTCTAAACAGAACGTATCGTGTGTTGTCTTGAAGTACGCTGGAACTGATGGGCGTCTTTGCAGAGTCACCACAACATTTTATACGTGGCACAGATCAATACCGTGATTTGAAGCGTATACATGGATACAAAAAACTCATCGCCGAGAGTGAGACAGCGCCATGGCGTATCTATGCTCCCCTCCCACCAAATGTAGGTCGTCTACTATCCCATCTTTCAGCTTTCGCCGCCGACTCAAGCACACTACACTCCTTACAGTCGATGTGACCATGATGCTGGACAAGATGATCACAATTGTCGACGAAGAGCTATCGGCATTCGGAAGAGGACCTAATGTGGATCGGAGATACGCTGCCACCCGGCGTTCAACACTGGGAGCGCGCTTTCATGTTCCTGGGGTATCATACCGTGGCGGGGACGGCACTCTTCCCGGTGGCACTCTGCGCATCCATCGGCTTCTCGGCGCTGACGGTGGTTGCGCTGGTCGTTAGCGCGCCAATCTATTTGTCTGTCACACGAGGTGTTCAAGTGCGTGTTTAGGTTCCTTTTTTCCGTCATGTATGTAATATTGATGTGAACGGACGTTTAGTATGGTTCGACGACGCAATGCCCGGACTGGTAGAAGTTCTTAGCAAACAGAGATTTTGCGATCGCACTAGATAGCTTAGCTTTTATGGTTCTAGAAGTTCCCTGACATGTCATCGTATTTATTTCTCCGTCTAATATCGCGAAAATTACATTTTCTTAGTGTATAATTCTGTACAATGGTCCTATTGCCATCTCTCAATAAAAGCTCATTCAATTGGCTAATACTGCGGTAGGGACCCTGGCCTGGATATTGGACCGTATCGCTAATAAATGATACCTGATGGACCTTCTTCCTTCATGTAACAAATCAGAGCAACACGGTCGTGCGCACACATCAAGGTCCGAGGAATGGCATACAAGTTACTAAACAGGAACACGTCATGTCAACCATGATCAATCCATGACGGAGGTTCCTGCGGGCAATGTGACGAGCGTTGAACCGAAATGTTCATGTCGACGGGCGCCTTCAGTCGGAACTTGAGTTGGGCGGCAAGTTTCTTCCATCGACTGCAATCGAAAAAAGTTGAAATTTCAGTTACAGTAACCACTATGAGGCCGCCGAATCAAGCTTTAATGAACAGAAGAGACCATGACTCATCCTCCTCCGTAGGCAACACCGCAGCCAGGCAGATCGCACGCCTAGCTGCTCGCGGCCTCATCGGCGATGTTGCCGTTGAGGACGACTTCAACTTGAAGGCTCTCCGCCACCACCCGTCCGTACGCGACACCGTTAGTACTTGGTCAGAGCTGCTCGCGTGAGCCTTTCCGAGTCCCTCGTCCTGTGTCGAACGTTACGCATCGTCTCCTAGATACTGCACCCTCTGCCTTCAAGGAGCCACGAAACCAGCTCAGCAGCTCAGTGCCCTCCCAAATCTGCACGCCCATTCCGCATCTGGCGTCAGTATACGTGTGTGGAGGCGAGGGAGGCTGTGGGGGAGGTGTGAGTCGAGGTGGGGAGTCGGCTTTTTGTCCTGGTCGGTCGTTTCTCCATTTCTTCCCTTCCTCGTTCACCGACGTCGTGGCGAGCTCGCGTGCTGATCGTCTGCCGTAGAAAAAAAGCGAGGAGGAGCAGAAGTGTATCGACTGATGAGGTCGAAGCGCTCTCTGTGAACCCTCCTCCTTCGAAGTTCGGATCCTTGTAAGTGCTGGCCGTCGTCGCTCCGTGACGAAATGGACTGATAAATGTACATCATACTTTTTGTTTGCCTGGAAGCGTCTCGTCAAACGCGCGCGACATTGGTCAGTGGGGAGTCGTTCAATATTGTTCGGTCGAAAGCTGACAAGTTGATTGCGGCGCAGCGTTCATCTACTCCTGCCCGAGCAGTTCACCGATCAAGTCGTGAATAGTCTACTTTAAGGCTGCTACCGTGGTCGTGTTCTGACAGGTGAACGAGCTGTGGGAGAGGTGCCAGGCTCCGTGCTCGCATCCAGGAAGATAGAAACGTCGGATCTGGTGCTTTCCTTTGGGGAGGAGATCGCCGTCGGAAATGGGACGAACGAAATTGCCAGCGATGCGCATGAGACCTGACGTGCGCGGTTGTCGACATCCTGATGCCATGGAAGCGAGCTCTAGCATGGCTCACGCCGGGTAGGTCCCTTCGAGTTGTTTGATAGCAGGTTTCGGCTCTGTGTCATTGTCCAACGAGTTTCGTGGACTAACTTCTCACCGACAGACGCAGGATTATAGCATACACCCCGTCCCTTTCAATCCCATGTTCCTCACGTCCGTAATTGCTCAAATCACAAGGTGCTTCTGGCGACATGAGAGGTCATATAGAGTTCCATCCTTTGGCTCACCTTACAGACGGCGTTTCACCACCAGAAAATGCGTGTGCGCACGAGGAATGGTATAATCATTTGGCAGCAAAGCTTTTTGCGTCTTCGTTCTGGATCGCTTGGGCGACTCTGTTTCTGATCAGGTATGCAACACCAATCTTTCTTGGACTTCGTGTTCAGAGTCCTCCAGGTTGTTGCACCTATTCGTGAGACGGTCTCTCAGACGTTCGCCTCTCCTATTCCACATATATATACCCCTTTATTTCGTCGCACGTGCACTCTATCCTCCTGCAAATGATAAGACAAGAATTACCCTGCCGTCAAAGGCCACAGCTGAGAAGGACAATCAAGACTATGTCTGGGAGGTGCGCCATGCAGGTCGTCTCCTAGGGATCAAGTATGAACTCGCAGTCAGAAGCGACTTGTTTGACGCCTCCAAGAACGAAGTACCGGATGATGCAGGCAGAAATCTTTTGACCAGAATCGTGGAAGCTGTTGTATTGGGGTACGTCAACTTTCTCCGCACATGTCGTTTCAAGTTGCTAAACGATCTTCTGAGGTTCAGCAATCGAGATGACGACATCCGTGAGTAGCTGCACTTGTCTGCTGCCTGTGACAGGTCACCTAGTTGAGCGGTTGTCAGATTCACTTGATCGAGTCTTGACTGTGTCGTGGACTTGTTTGCGAGACATGAAGGATGTCCTGACTTCTATTGTTGGCGCTGCCAATGATCTGCTGGGTACGAGCAGTTTGTTTTGTGACTTCCTTGAATCTCATCTGTCTGTTCCTAGACAGCCTTATCACCTACAGCAAAGTTGTCGACATCCTTGGCGACTTTATCATGAGTGTCGCCGTGTTTTCGATTACCGTAGCTAACGTTTCAATGGCTCGCTTATACCCCCATTATCAGACCTTGCACCCGCGTTGTTCCCGTTGTTCCGGCATACAATTACGAATGTCCGTCTGCTGGTGGTAATGACTATGTCCTCATTTATGACGGTGCCGACGGCGCCGTCGCTACCCCGTGATTGGATAGTCTCTTCATTTCTACGCCTTCTTTTCCAAAAACTTCTTGTCGAGGAGCATTCGGGACGTAAGGTTTGCATCGCTCTTTAGTTGGAAAACAGCACTTTAAATTATTCCGAGTACGCCAGGTCTGATTAAGAAGATAGTGGAACAACATAGTCATTGAATGGCATGCGATCATAATGATTCCTCTGCACGTTCCAATCAACGCTTCAATATTTCATTACCCAACTTTTGCGGAGGATGGGACTGACATCATGCGGCGTCCAAGAGACACAACCGACAAGAACATGCTCAAGACTTGTCCCTCGTCTCTTCGAGCTTATCTTGCAAGGACGAGTTGCTACAGCAACCGTACTCGCCTACTTGATTGTATACTACCGGCGGCCTTTGTAGCATTTAGGAGCACTCCCGACAAGGTCAGCCCTGTGGTGAAGGGTATCCTGGGATAGGCAATATTTGATCAGTTGCTTACAATTGCATAGAACGAAGGCGACCTGGACCTTTTAAAGGTGATCTGCAGTCGCTCTTGTTAATTTTTTCGATTTTTGTGCGCAACGCAATATCAGCCCCGGAGTCACCAGACAAGATTGTGAAGAACCTTGGCACTTGCCTCTGTCAGGATGTGGAGCAGACGCCAATATTTGCATATTCACAGACGATCTATTCTTACGTTGTCCACATGGCCGAAAATCGCGCTGAGTAAGGGAGGAACGAGACGCAAGACAAGGGAGAACCAGCAAGTCAGAAGATAAAATGGTCAAGACGAAACTCTCCGCAAGGGGAGCTAGGCTTGCCTTTGATCAGCTATCTGCGAAATTCGGACTACGCCTCCTCAAAGCTATTCACAAAAAAAGATATCGCAGTCTACGTCTGGCGGTTCATTGAGTGCGTGCCTAGTGTAGTAGGTACCACCAAATTAGTACTATTTATGATCGCGTCGGCTCTTATTACCTTGCCATTGAGCAGAATCTCCCCAAGAAGCGGACGGAAAGGACTTGTCTCCTTGATTGGGGATGCATTCGTACTCTACGACCGGCGAGGGGCAGTCAAAGCCATCTATCGTGCGTTCAGCAGCTCCTTCACGAGACAAGCAAAGCTGTTCTTTACATTAAATTATCTCGATTGTTCCCATACTCAGAAGAATGCGTGTGTGATTCGGACGACGACATCCAGTCAACAGCAACGGATATATTTGCATCGTTGGTGAAGATAGTTGACTCTCTTGGTTTGAGAACGTATCAGACTGGATTTATTGAACATATCATTAGGCTGGTTTGCCCGACCCACCTGGTTTCCCAGGAGTGTGTTATTAAAACGCCGACAAGAAGGAAAGATGATTCTTGACGCAATTGTTCGACGGGAGCACAGTTGAACCATACGTGATACCTGTTAAGATCAACGCAGAGCTGCGCCAGTACCAGCAAGAGGGCGTTAATTAGTAGCTCGCCTTCCTCGCCAAGTATCCACTACATGGTGAACTCTGCGATGGTGAGCTTTTTTCTCTCTGTTGAATCATGCGTTAAGTGACGTCGGTAGATATGGGTCTTTCCACTTCAGTCACCATGTATATCGGGGAACGCATGGTGGTGTAGCGAGGCAGGAGCGGAGAAACAGTGCAAGGTCTTCGGACAAGTGACACGAGCGAGAGGCGCCGCTTCCGAGTCCTCTCTTGCTCCACCATGTCGCTCGCCCGCCTTGCAGCGCAGACATTCTCGGGTGGAGGCCATATTTGATGACTGGTCGACGTTCCCCCGGCCCGGGTTACTGGCCCTCAGCCTCACATCCAGGTTGCCGTGCGCTCAGCGCCCAGCCTCGCACTCGCACCGTTCCTCCCTGACACACTTTCAAGGTCGAGGCCGCCGCGCACTAGCGCCCGGGCGCTATGCCTTGTCGTGCGCCTGTTTTCCCTCGCCCAGGCTGGATTTCGGAGCGCACCATTTTGGGGTGCATGGACGACAAGGAGCTGATGGTACTGTTTTTAGGTGGGGCGATGGAATGAGCCTTTTGCGAACCCCGAAAGGTTGCGGTTGTCCGATGGAGCTGCATTGGGACTTTATCGAAGGGTCATTCCGTTCGCATCAGGTACCGCTTCCTAAGGCCAAGACCTCGAAGGGTGAGCTCGAGTTGCTTCAAAGTTGGTTGGCCAGCTATCGTCCCAGGAGCTTTTCAATATGCAGAGCACAAAAGGGGGAGACGGAGGGCGTACCTATTAAGGACGTCACGGAGATCATTTCTGACATCAAGAAGATGAGACTTTGTTTCAGAAAGGAGGCATACGTGGCTTTCCAGCCGCTGGAGGGGCAGCGAGGCGAGTTGCATGAAGACCATTGGGAGCTTCCTTCGGAAGGTCGTCAAAGGGTGAGCATTCTCCATGATGCTTCATACCCCGCCAAAGCTTAGGACTGTTTGATCTATCCAACTTTAGGATCTTCTCACCGGACGAGCTCGTTTCGAATAGATTGATGCCGTGTTTAATGTCACCGGGCGAAACTTTCGTGGGACATGGCCAGCCATGGCAAGGAGGGCTCGTCATCGAAGTCCTCTCTGAACGCTGCGGGGGTATACGCTTACGGGGAGGACGACCCTCTTCCCGACGTACGAGGCCTTTAGGCATTATCCACACCGTGATGGTACAGTATATAGCAAGTTTGCAAAGATGGTTCATATTGCACTGCGTATTTTGCGATGTGTTGACAGCTTTCTATCCTCAGGCGCATAAGATCGATTGGCGTTACAGCATTGGCTCTGTCAATTACCTCGAGACTTCTATCTGGGCCAGGCAGGAGCATAACGGGTTCTCGCACCGAAATTCCTGCTTCATCGGTGCCGTCCTGGAACTGAAGCCTAGCATCGCGCGTGTTTACTTCCCGCCCGATACAAACTGTTCCCTTTCTACGATCGCTCATTATTTGAGGGCGAAGAACTAAGGAAGCATGCCGACCATAGTATGGCTGAGACAGGAAGAAGCGGATCACGTACGTTTTTGCTTTGCTTTGGGATGACATGCAACTGATCCTGTCAAGCATTGTGTGGCTGGTGCCTCTGTTTGGAAATTTGTGAGCGTTGACGACGGAGTGGATCCAGACGTACGAGAGTTTCATCTGTTGTTGAATGTTTCTAATGGAATGCACATCGTCCTCATCGGGATCGGTACAGAGGTCACGTTAAAAGTGATTACAGCAGCAGTGCTCCTTCGCCAGTTGATCCCTGCTCTGCGCGTACGCGTCGTGAACGTGAGTCTCATGATTCTCGGTACTTCCTGGGAGTCACCCTTACGCACTCGGCAACGAGGACTTTGATTCACTTTTTAGTACTCCTGAAAGACCATCATCATCAATTACCACAGCTATCCGATCGAGCTCAAGGGTTTGTTGTTGGGTCGTCCGCATCTCGATAACGATCGGAGGGTGGGTGTACATCCTTCTGACTGGTATGCACGAGTAATGACGACGGTAAGAAGAAGGAAATGGGCCGAGCCCATCATATCGGTCAAAGGAAGATCGTTAATGTCTACCGGCTGATGACGAAAGGAACCTTGGAAGAAAAGCACTCAATCTCCGAGGCGTCGAGCTTGCTCACCTAGTATCAGTCAGGTTACAACGATTCAAGCTTAATATTGCGCATTCGGTGATCACGCAGCAGAACACTGGTCTATCTTCCATGGACACTAACCTAGACTTGGACTGTTTAGATGGACCTCAGAGGAGGAGGATGCGGCTGCAGCGGCAAAGAGTCTAAGGGAGGCGAAGGGGGCGAAAGACACGGCTGGACATGTCAGTCAAAAGAATCTGTTGCATGGACTGTAAGATCTCCCGGCAGAGGACAGATACGATGGCTTGGGCCTCTCCAATTTCTGGGGATGCAAAGAAATTGCCTACCGTGTCGACTCGGATCATTTCACATGAATATGTTTTGGTTGTTTCTGGTTCTGGCGATGTTGGGTGTACGACTGCATATGTTGCATCGTTAGTAGAGTGTAATAACGATACATTCCAGTAGTCAGGATGTAACAATATGATAGACTCTTTTGGTTGTTTTTCTCTGGAGCGATTCGAGCGAAGCTAGGCAGTGCAGTTGTGCCACTCCCGGCGGAACCCGAAAGCGTGACTCGGAAGTCTCATGGCACAGTCATGAGTCGTGACGCGTGACGTGCGCCCGCAAACTATGTGCTCGCTCGCCATGGACCGGTATATATATATTGACCTCTGGCACCTTCCAACGCGTCGTCAGTGTGCGTGCGCTGTGCCACAACGTACCCTTCGCGTCCCTTTGCACCACCCCGAAACGCGTTTGGGCTGGATGAACTTGACGACGCCGACCTCGGTCTCCCCATTTCCCTTCAACAGCCGGTTGAGGGGCACCAGCGCGCCCTCTTCTTGCTTGCATGCCTCGCTCACCACCGGCGCAGGGATGCAGGCAGTGGTATTGCATACGGGCGTAGGTTGATGAGGACGACGTGGTATCTGAGAACGAGTCGAGCTTGTTGGAGAGTCCTGAGGCTATGGCTATTCCTGCTGGGCCAGCGCCGACGACGACAACGTTTTGCTCGGAAAACATTCTTTGTTGCTATACGACAATATTAACGATAGGGCTTCTATGAGTCTTCGGATTCTTCATCCTAGTCCGGCTGACACCGCCCCGCAGCGACCAATCCTACTAAGCACCCGTTGAGATGCGTGTCTCTCCGGAAAACAACGTAAGACCCCACTCAAACTCGAAGGTGCAATCAAACGCGGCGATACCCTTGGAGCCTTCCTGGATCACAGAAACGCATCAAGCGGACGGACCGTCGACATGCACCACGGGCAAAACTCGCAGCCGGTCGGTGATCACTCAGGCAGGAACCACGCTCCCTCAAAAGCCAATTTGTAAAGCTTGACAAGAACTTTCTCGATCTTACCAGAGCCCTCGCAGATTCCATCATCCTTGAGAGACCCATTCCGACTCCCGAGCGACGTCGTATTACTCAGATACGATTGGTTTACCTCCGAGCTCGCTCAGCAGCTCTCCGTGCCAAGTCACCAGATGTCCGAGGAAGAGTTCGACGCAAATGAACAGGCTTACTTTCGCACCTGGCTCGTACAGCAGGATTCCGTCGTCGACCAATAGCAATAGACGTTGAATCTCCTTTTGTTGTCCGATGTTGCAGATAATCTTGATGCCCCGTCCCCCAACGCACTTTGAAAGAAACATCGAAGTCTGGAAACAGTTGTAAGCCAATCTCACCTCCTCTTTTCAGACTGGGATCCATGACACCATCTAGCTGGCGCATCATTGAAATTTCCCACTTCTCGTCTTGCTTGATTCCCATTATCCTCCACTCCACCTCCCCCTTTCTCTCCACATATCTCGCTATTTCCACCTCTGACCCGGAGACAGACTCGACCTGGAATACGCGTCAGTTGTCCGCAACCGAGGGAGAAGGGCATTCCTTTCAATATTCGTGGCATGGTTGGGCGTGCCGATACGGTCACTGATCTTCGAGGACTGCAAGAGCCAGCTCACCGGGGCAGAGTAAATATGATTGTGAGCGAACTGGCGGGAGTGCGCACGTGGCTGAGAATGCTTGCCGAGTTTGCTACCGTCCTTTCCTTGTGGTGAGTGTGTAACATGAAGGAGCATCTTTTTTCATAACGTAGACGACCTCGTTTGAGGTCCCGCCCATCTTTTTGCGTTTATTCGTCTCAACGTCCACTGATTTTCACTGCTTGGTGACCTTCCAGTGAAGAAGAACGTCCACAACGAGCTTCCCCGGGCCCTTCTGTCGTCTGCGAGGCTTTCCGCCAAACTCAACATCTTCTCGCTTCACGGTCTCCCATTTCAAACCTCGCGTACCAGCATCTGCCCCATCATGGACGCAACTGAACTAGCCCGTTGGACTCGATTCGCAGCAAAGGGTGGCATTGGAAAGTGCACCGCGATCGTAGATTGCATCGCCGGCGAGATGATGGGTGAAGACCTCATGTTTCTCAAACCAAGTTCAACTTCACTCGTACCATATACCGAACAGCGAGCATTCACCCATGACGTGGTTCTCCCGTGAAATTGATGGATGAGAATAACGTTGCAGGTCACTTGAGATCCGTAGCGCTTCTTGTCCTTTGGTTGGTGGCTCTGCTCAGACCACTATCTAACATGGATTATCATGGAGGTCTTAATCAAATTATGACACTGGGATGGCTTGGAATGTCATGCTCACGGGAGTTCGTTCCGGTTGGGCGCCAAGTTGCAGACTCTGCTCAAAGAAGCTCTCGATTCTTGTTTTGCCGAACTGATCTCATTTTTACAGGACGATAAGATCACGGTATTAATGCATTTACCCGAACATGGCGTTTATCTTGTGAGCTGCCTACGATTCTTCCTCGCTCCGCTTCCGCGACGCATTCACTCAGCGCTGACGTACCTGTTCCACACTAGGGTCACTGCGAGGGTGTCGCTGGTCGATTTTCTGGAAAAGACGTCCGGTTTCATGGCAAGTTGAAGAAGCCTGTCATGGAAAAGAGAGACAGCGTCACTGTCGGGGCCAGCAGGTCCGAGAGTAGGGTGTCTATTTCGTTGGTCGACGGGAGCAGACCAGAACTCCCTGCAGAAAGTTCACAATGTACTCTTGAATCTCCATCTATTCTAGGCTCACAGTCTAGGACAAAACGGACGCCCTCACCCTCCCATTCCAAGTCGCATACACACACGCAATCCTACGCAACTTCGTATTAGCGCTACTCTGAGGCTCAGGCACCCAACTCTCGCACCACCACGATGGCAGATACTTTGCATACCCTACCCGTCAAGGATCTTCGTCGTGCATCCGGTACTAAATCTGCGCATGCCAAATCCCCACACTGGCAGATGGTCGGTTCAACCTCGGGTGCATCCGTTTTCTCAGTAACATCCGTTTGTTCGGAGGCATCGAGTACTACAGACGATGCTTTTGATCGGACAAGATCTAGAAACGGGTCGATACACTCAATCGGTTCAGATGAGACAGAGAAGGTCGTCCCTGAAGAACCTGATCACGGCAGCGTCGACCAAGCGAACGGCTTTTCGGGTTCTCACAAGCCGGCATCTTCGTCTATTTCAATGTTCAACGCGTTACCCTCGACAACACCTTCAGTCTCAATGTTTGCCTCGAATACGATTTTCTCCGCTTCAGCATCATAGTCAACTTCGGATACATCCGTTGAATCTACGCCGACGCACGGTTTCGCGTCTACCGGTTCATTTGGATCGGTTAGGTCTATCTCAGACCTGGAGGCTAAGCAATTTGACATGAACAAGTTTGGCATACCTGCGGGAACGCAAGCTAACTTTGTACTCGCTCCGCCACCCTTGAAAATGGGTGGTGATACGAATTGTCCAACCTCTCCAGTGGTTGCGCCTCTACGAGTGTCCAAAATACCCAAATCGTCGCCATCGCCTGGTCGTCCTCCATCGCCACTTCCCGTGCCTCCCATTGTCCCTGCGGAATTTGTGCGGGCGGTTCCGTTTCGCCTGCGTTATCTAGTCCACTGTCTCTTGGAAAACCTACCTCTTTCTTTCTTGCCGCGACCTCCAATTTCACCATCTCTTGGCATCCCTGCATCGCTGTCACCTGGTTTACCGGGCTCGTTGACGCCTGGACGGTGTTCTCCTAGTTTTCCAGGTTTGTCACTTGTTCAATGAGTCGTAATATTCCGTTATCGCTCACCTTGCCTCGCGCGTCTTTACGTTCCAGGTTCACTGTCGCCTGGCTTTCATTTTGGAAAAACGTACGGTCCTGCACAATGCACCTACCTCTCCAAATGGGCGGATGTCATCCATCCCTTCATCGCCCCATAGCACTGGCAGCGCGCCTATGTCGCCTCCCCCGAGTTCGCCGTTCCCGCCTCTGCTGCCGCGGTATTGTCTTCTCCCGCGTTTCCCTCCGTGTCGTTTCCTTCGCCTTCCGCCACGGTTGTCTCCGCGATAGGCACCGCTGCGACGGCAGCCGCAAACGGTCGCATGTCCCCGCTGACGGTGCTTTCGTCATCGCTTCCATCGTCGACGTCGGCAATGTTGTATGCGGATAACCTGCGCCGGCGGCGCAATGCAGATGGGATCGCAGACGGTCATGGGGACCCAGATGGGGTATGGGCATTGGGCGGATGTATAGGAAGGGAACACAACGCGTTTGTCCACATTTGATGCGTTCCGTCGACAGTTGGACGACGAGACAGAGGCTTCGGAGGACGAAGGGGAGCGCGTGCTTGGTCTTATTGAGAATGAGGGCGATGAGGTGTCGAGGAAGAGCGGGAATGAGGAGGTGGGGGATGTGAAGAAGGGGAAAGAGGATGAGGAAGTTCATTTGGATGGTGAAGTGGGAATCGGGTTGTCATTGATGGGTGACCTGGATATCGATGAGGATGAAGATAGCGAAGATGATACGCGACAGGCGAAAACGGATCGAGTGGCTGATGCAGGGGCGGTTCCAACGGGAGCACAACGGCTTTGGCGTGGACGCGCTATACGCCTACCTCACCTGTCAGCGTCAAAAGTCCGAATGGGCATCATCGAGTAGGGGAAGGAGAAGACGGGGACGGTGCGATGTCAATGTGACCTGGGTAAACCCCAAGAAAAACGCAACACCCACCCCGAAAAATCTATTACACCCAGCGAAATCCTAAAAGTATTCTTATCCATCTAACTCCTGAACATATAGCTCATCTCTGGTGGGGTCACTCTAGCCTACTGTGCACCTCACAGACAATCCTCAGCATTATCAACCACTCTCACACGCGCTTAACCCGCCAATAGGCCAGCCCCAATATGAAGAAGAAGACGAAGGTGAGGACGAAGGCGCTGTCGAGGAGCAACTCGAGAGAGGACGATGATGTTGACGAGTATGTGTCCTGCTTTTGCATTCACATCGTTGGAGAAATGACTCTTCATCGTGTCCTCCTTGCCGACAAAACAGATCAAACCGTACGTCTCAGCGGACATCCAGCGCGAGCGGCACAGGTAAGCAGCGCGCCGACCTTGTATCGTCTTCCGCTCCACCGCAAGCATCCGGCCCGCCAACGTCTGAAGATGGTGAGCGCAAACGCCGTCCTGGCCATCCTCACGGCTCGAAAAACAGGCGTATCCGTGGTTCCGGTGTCGAAAGAGATTTATCTACTACCGCGGATAACGCGAACCCCAAACACCCCACTTCCACACATGGATTTTACCAATACTCTGCTCCCCCAGCACCGGGGGAGGTGCATCCACACAAGCAACAATATCATGAATTTCAATGGCGTGTTCTCAATCTGTGTACTGAGTTCTATGGTGCTGCCGAAGAGCTCATCGTGAGTTCAACTTGGAGATTACGCTTGGAGGTGGTGCTGACACTTGGTTTTCATCTAGAAAGCTACGCCTTCACTGGTGATTGCCCAGTGTTATCAAATGGGACCGGGTGTCAAAGTTGACCCCCTGACGATGCTCGGAGAGGTCAAGCGAACCTGTGATACTCTCGTAATAAACGCTTCCTTAACTACAGTGGCGTGCGCCTGAATGATTTGTTTTTGTGCAGCTTGCTTCACATTCTCGACTGACTGCACACCCTCCTCCCCCACCGTACCCGTTCATTCCGGGGTATACTCATCTAGCACCTCTCAATCTACTCATCAACCGATGCAGCCCACTCCACCCCCTTCGACGAATGGAAAACCTCCATCGACCACGCAGCCAGCGGCCTCTGTGATATCAAATCCACCAATCGTTTGTGATGTCCTTGGGACATCAGCACCCGACGCCGCCGCCGCATGCTCCGGGAATGTTTAGCGCTCCCACATACCCTACTGCGCCAGCTACGCAACCTGGGCCCAGTACTCCTACAGTTTCCAATTTGACCGCAACTTTAATCCCGGGCAGCGCTGGAAACCAGGGTGCTTGGTCTGATGAGGAAACCGAAAGGCTGAAAAAGCTAGCCGAGGAGCATCGAGATGCTAACGGGGAGATAGCATGGGATGCACTGTGTGAAAAGTGGGGCAACTCTCGGACGAGGTAAGGTACTGTCTCGCGTCTCCAGCATTGGCTGACTGGCTGCAAGGCACCAAATCCTCATCAAAGCGGCTTCGCTTGGTCTCAAGGAGTCATCTTCTAGGGGCACAAAGCGCCGGCGGGATACAGAGAGTCAGGCCTCTTCTGACCGTCCACCACCTAACGCACCGACACCGGGCACTGAGAATCCGATACTCACGCCTACCTTTACATCGGCCCCACCCCCCATCGCAGGCTGCTCCGCCAAATTCTACTCAACCATCTGCTTCCCCTGCTCCCTCTACGCCGGCCACCTCTACCCAACCATCTCCTGCCATCCGCCACAGTGCCCAGACAGCACAGGCCCCTGCAATTTCCCTTATCCCATGCCCACCGTTGCGGCAGCCACTTCGCCCGTTGTCTCGACTACCACTCTACAACAGTCCCAAGAGAGGACTGGGAGCACCAATCCATATTATCGGCGACCTCTAGCTGGATCTGTATCGATTTGCAAGGCGTCACTAACGACATCTACGACGACTACCGCTATTCGCGCTACTCCATGGGGTCCAAGCACCTCTCGATCACATCCAAAGCTTCGGGCGTCTCCAAGGCGTCGTCGAAAGCCCGCGCGAACGCGCCTCCCATGCCAATTCCACCCGATCGGCCTAGTTCAGAGAGTACGTCGAGTGCCATATCTGTCTCGATCCCGTCCTCGCGGCCTTCGTTGACGCGGACGGCGTCGGATGATTTGACCCATGCGATGCATACGTTACCGCTGACTGCCCAATTCCCTGCCGTCTCGACGCACGTTCCTGTTCGGACGGAATCGCGGCTGAGGATCGTTCACGATGGGTACACCGAAGACGGCGACAATAACAGGGAGCGAGAGCTGCAAGTCGTGCATGGATCGACCGAAGAATTCGCTGGGGAGGTCGGACTGAACATCGCGAAGATGAATAGATGGGTGATACCCACGAGCGGAAAGAGCCAGAGTATCTGACGGTCGGAGTCATTGGTATGTGGTGATTTTCGTTTCGTGGGTGCCTCCTGTCAGTGATGCGACTTTTTCTTTCCCGGGACAGCCAAACGTGGGCAAGCCGTCTCTCTTAAACGCGATATTCGAAACGACACGAGTACGCGCATCGCGAACGCCTGGCAAGGTGTGTGATCGCGCTGCCCGTCGTCAATTTATCTAACCAGATTTACAACTACTAGATGAAACATTTTCAAACCGTTCTCTGAACCTCGGGCGTCCGCCTGGTTGATGTCAAGGACTCGTCATGCCCTCGTTCGTACCGATGGATATCCAAGTATATATATATATATATATATATGTTTCGAGCACGGCATCGACTCAACCCTGCCTTGACAGACTAACGTGAATCCGCCAGTATTGAGGTTGGTGGCGGAGGGCAAGGCTCCATGGGGTTCTGGCCGCCTGACAGCTATGATTCGAGCGACGATGGTATATGGCTCAAGGATGGAGTGCAGCATGCGTGGGACGAACAAGTGATCGGTGACGAGGAAGAAGAGGTCAGCAAGCCGCAAGAGCTGTCGAGCGAAGAAGAAGAGACTAAGGCTAAGATCATGATTGCGTTGATATGACCAAAGTACGTTGTCAAGTCCTTGCCTAGGCATGTCGCTGATTAGTATACCACTTAAGCATATATTCTCGTTCATGTTTTCGCCCACAATCATGCTTCTGTGTCGCTTCATCGAATCCTGTCGACGGATGGTGAAGGGGGATCCCACAATTGGCATGATCCCAATGTGGGGACCGCAAGGCAGCGCAAAAGCGCAGGCGAGTGCCTGAAAAGGCCTCGTGT
>JBBPPB010000228.1:0-17659 GCA_038091755.1 Leccinum pallidistipes | reverse complement strand
GAACGGGCCCACCTCCTCATAAAATGCCGAGGGCGTATGCTACGGAAGGGCCCTTCTACCCTGCGTAGCTCCGAGTGCGTATTCTACGAACAGGCCCGCCTCCTCTTAGAATGCCGACAACGTATGCCACGGAAGGGCCCGTCCACCCTGCTTGACTCCGAGTGCGTGTTGCACGAACGGGCCCACCGCCTCCGACAACGTATACTACGGAAGGGCCCCTCTATCATATGTGACTCCGAGTGCGTGTTGTACGAACGAGCCCGCCACCTCAGAGAATGCCGACAACGTATACTACGGAAGGGCCCCTCTATCACCACCTGCTCATAGAATGCCGAAAACGTATACTACGGAAGGGCCCCTCTACCATGTGTGACTCCGAGTGCGTATGCTACGAACAGGCCCACAACTTCATAAAATGCCGAGAGCGTATGCTAAGGAAGGGCCTTTCTACCATGTGTAACTCTAACTGCGTATCCTACGAGCGGGCCCACCCCCTCATAAATGCCCAGAGCGTATGCTGCGGAAGGGCCCTTCTACCATGTGTAACTCTGACTGCGTATTCTACGAAAAGGCCCACCTCCTCATAAAATGCCGAGAACGAAGCTGGTGTCTAGAAGTTCTGGCTCAGGTAGTCTGGATGATTAGGAAGCTACCGACACTCGCACCACCCGACATGCCTTCCGGCAGTAACAGAAAGCTCGCATGATATCGGAGATTCCATCAATTGATATTTAGAGTATGGACCATCTAATAAAAGGAATATTGATAAATAGAAACGTGGCCGAGCAGCCGAACAGCTGATCCATAGAAGGCGCTGAGAGAGCTAAATACCAGGAAATTCGCGAAAGAACGGCGAGAATGAGACTCGGTAGAAGAATGGCGATTGTGTGAATCCTGGAAGGAGGAAAACGAGACAGCATAAGACGGAGTCTCTGACGCCGAGTCGGGTGTCATGCGAAGGTGCTATGTCTCCATCTCTTCAGTATTTGGGGGGACCTCCTTCTCCAGTGTCTCGACAGTCGAAAACAGAGATAAAATGAATATTGATAAATAGAAAAGTGGCCGAGCAGCCGAACAGCTGATCCATAGAAGGCGCTGAGAGAGGTAGATACCGGGAAATCCGCAAAAGAACGGCGAGAATGAGACTCGGTAGAAGAATGGCGATTGTATGAATCCTGGAAGGAGGAAAACGAGACAGCAGAAGACGGAGTCTCGGACGCCGAGTCGGGTCTCATGCAAAGTCGCCATCTCTTCAGTATTTGGGGGGACCTCCTCCTCCAGTGTTTCGACAGTCGAGGACGGCACCTCTGGGTATCCTGGAAGGAGGAAAACGAGACAGCATAAGACGGAGTCTCGGACGCCGAGTTGGGTCTCTTGCGAGGTCGCCATCTCTTCAGTATTTGGGGGGACCTCCTCCTCCAGTGTTTCGACAGTCGAGGACGGCACCTCTTGTTATCCTGGAAGGAGGAAAACGAGACAGCATAAGACGGAGTCTCGGACGCCGAGTTGGGTCTCATGCGAGGTCGCCATCTCTTCAGTATTTGGGGGGACCTCCTCCTCCAGTGTTTCGACAGTCGAGGACGGCACCTCTTGTGATCGTGTCCGGATGTTCTGGCTCAGGTAGCCGGGATGATGAGATGGCTAGGCACACGAGCACCGGCCGAGAGGGATGAAGAGAGCCTAGCAGACCTGCCGACAGCGACATCCAGCTCGAATAATCTACACACCTTGCAATGAAACATTCCCATTCCCGAGGTTGAAAAAAAAACCAACCCGACTGGTTTGAGTTGAGGGGAGATCGCAATAAGCCGTCTATGTCCGAGGGTTGAAACGTGCTTCAGGATAATTCTGGACTAGAATGCCCGAGTTGAGAGGAGATCGCAATAAGCCGTCTATGTCCGAGGGCTGAAACGTGCTTCGTCAGCCTAAGTTGCTCGGGACAATTCGGGACCGTCGGGGATCTTCGGCAACGTTCTGTCGATTTCACTGTCGAGGTCTGAGAAAATTAGAATCATTCATTACCACATCATGAACCAGGATTCCATCGACACTTCCCCTCCTACCGCTTGGGCACTATCCCTCACTGATATATGTGCTCGTTATATGGTCTCGAGTTTCAACGCCACGATCTCATCCGAAGCCGACCCTGGATATGTTGAGATTCCGAGGGAGTTGTCCGTCGCAGCTGTCTGTGAGGCCGACAGAATGGTGAGGATTTTGTCGAAAGCATACCGAAACAAAGGTGAAGTCTTAGGATTCTCCACCCGCGTCGGCTGTATCATGACTATTCTCCCAGTCGTAATTGACAGTATCGATATCATTCGGTTCGGAGAGAAGGTCAACAAAAGTAATAGCCATACCATGAAAAACAAGACACCCGATGACCTTGCTCGAGATCTTGAATCGGCAGAGGAAGTGTCGGAACGACTGACCGAGCCTTCTGTGATCACCGATAGCTCAGACTACATTCTCTTATGGTATTTGCCGGGGCTAGTGAGCGATCCGAACCAGGTAAGCATCGTTATCCCGAAGGGAAAGGAGCTGATTTAGCCAGAGATATATTTGGAGCCAGTTGTCCCTACTGGCTGACCCTCTCCGAAGAAGTATCTCGCCGGCCACAGGAGGAAGTTGGAGAGCTTCGGATTCTTTCTTCCGACCCAATGCAGAGATTCGGGGAGCGATCAATCTATCCCCCGCATGGTTTCAACAAGGGAGAAATGTATGTTGTTTCAATCTTGTAAATGACGTGAGCTCAAATAAAATCCGAAAGGGTTCGGATTGGGAGCCGCAGATTTCGGCACTGTTGAAACCAGGAGGATCAAGCCAAAATGCTCGACAGTGGGTTTCGGCAATGACGGACCACTTCGCTCTTCTGACAGCGTGCATGGCAATCATGCATCCGGAGATGTACTCAAAGGGTCGGGAAGCCATGGTGAGGCTGGGCCGAATGACCTCGGATACTGAGATGGAATCTATGATTTCTTCCTGGCCGACTGTTTTTAGCGTTTTATCGGTGATGGTCAATCGAATGAGCCCCTTGCACACGGATGGAAATGGGAGGGCCCAATTGTTCGACTTCCTCGTCACGGTCGGCGAATATGCCGATCTTGACTTGGTCATCCCAACAATCTCTCGGAGGCTGCTCTATCACCCAGGCACCGCGGTTGCATTTTCGGGCCGCCTTCTTCAGCACGGTGTTCGGCATGTAGAAGGTGATAGAGCCGTTCTCTCGTTTTACATGCGAGATAATGTGCATGAATTTGTTGATGTGTCCCGGAGTAATTACGTGGAGTTCGGCAAGGTCGGCCTAACGAGGACGTAATCTCGTGTAACGCATTCATCTGGCCTGTATGTAATGTACATATTTAAATGTCTCTGAAGTGGTGAACAAATGTAATCTACATCCTCAAAGAATGTACAATCGGCCGCACTCTTCACCGCCGAGTCTTCCGAACTCTCTCGATACTCGCCCGAACACTTCTAGCGCCGAGCTCTAGTTTTTGTTCAGCTCTTTGCCTCTCTGCCACCATCCCCTCATGTCCTCTTCTGTCTCCATCAACTGCCGCATACTCGCGGCGAGTTCGATGAAGAGCGCTTCGGAGAGTTCGGCCTGCGGTTTCTTGAAGGCAATGTCCAAAGGCGAGAAATCCTCGTCCCACATGCCCTGATTTCTTTAAGATATCATCTTCATCACAGAGTAAAATTGACTGACGTTAAAATATTCAAATGCTCGCTTGAGAGCCGCGTTCGGCGAATGAAGTTCTTCAAATGTTCGATAGTCTTCGAGGGCTACCGACCACCACGGGTGGTCCAAACCGAATGTCGGGGCATGGTGATTAGGATTCCAAGATGGGAGCAGAGTCTGCGCAGGAGTCATAGGATCCTCATTTAAGGGCTCGGTACCCATTATGAACTTTGCCATATCTTGCTCACACCCGGCATGGACCATCAGAGAGTACCAATACCGCGAGATGGGAGGCGGCACAGTCTGCCGCCCAGCATATGCCGCGAGCATCCATCCTGCGACCTCCTAATTATTGAACAAGATTACCTTCATATGTGAACAATGAGTTACAGAATGGGACTTACTATGTCGACTGACAAATTTCGGAACCAGAACTGAGGCCACAGCTTGAAGTCATAGCCGCGCAGAATCCCCAAAGCGATGTCCAGACGCAGTGAGTAGTAGAACATGGTCATATGTAACCAGCTTTGGGTAATATCTGGAAAAAGGGACGGAGTGCGTGGCATGGTGGAGGGGGAATGATGTGGAGCGTATTGATTATTACTTGATTTTATAGCATCCTGTTTCGGTCCACACCGGGAGCATCGGGACACAATGTGGGCAATTTTGTAAGTACAGCCACCAAGAAAACAATAAACATTCTATCATCCACAGATCTCCACATTGACCATCATTGGAAAATGTATTGGTACTGTATACTACAATTGGACTACCGATGTCAATAATCACCTTCCGAGCAGCAAAAGCCGACTGCCTGCACATTCGGCGAGACAACATTCCCTTAGTCTTCCTTTTGCAACTGTCTGCCTCGGTGCACTTTGTGATAATAGAAAGCAATAAGCGTGCGATCATGCACCCATTTCCGAACTCATATTCTAGATCACAATAAGGTTCCAGATCTCAATCCTCGGCTACCCTTTCCCAAATCACGAACATCGGCAAATGTATCGTTACTCTAGATAACCCCGACTTCGATCATAGGAATCCGACCAGCAGCCGCCCGAGCCCTATCCCATTCCGTCTGACACTGGTCCCTCAGTCTTCCATATGTGGCCTTCTGCCTCGCTGCATAGCAGGCTTGCCCTCGATGACCTTTCGCATGGCTTCGGCTGCCTATATGTTCCCATGTCTTGGCTTTCCAATCAAAGAAATCCGAAGTCCATCCGAACTCGGCCATCAGCAGTTCTTCCTCTTCTTGTCTCCGGTCCCTGTTAGCTTTTGCCCGGAGCCAATTGACTCGATAAACTTTCAACTCCTCATCAGTGTTCAGTAATCAATCCGATGTGGTTCAACACCTACATTCAGACATCCAATCATTCGTCTCGGTGTCCCTCGGAATATCCATGGTCCAAAACCAAGCAAGGGAAGAGTTCCGATGGTCCCGAGAATTTGGCGTTGCTACAGCGGAGCTCACCTTGAGATCCTTATCCCTCAGAACCTGATATCTGGCCATCAAATCGGCGCCCGCACCAAGTGCTATCATGGCGGATCGGCAGGTTCGATATATTTCGGAATGCCGAGAGACTATGGCTTCAACTGCGTGAACCTTGCTCCAAGCCCTAGTGCTCATAGCTTGACTTTTAGAGTGTCGAACATCGGTCCTGAATAACACAGCTTTGTCCGCTAACGCCAATCTGAGCTCGTGTAGGGCATCATTTGCCTGCCCGGCCCGAAGCTTCAGCTCCAAAGATACCAGTCCTTCAGCGCCCAAACTTTTGCATTTGTCCAGGCCGAGGTTGGACGGCAAAGGTAATGAAGTTTCTTCGGGTCGTTGGTCTACGAACCCATCGTCTGGCTCCATACCGCCGTCTTGGTATTCTCGGGCTGAAGATTCCCCTTGCTGATCATCATGGTATGCTTCTGTGACATATGCCGGAGCCTCAGATAAGAATCCCGAGATTTCGGTCGACAGCTTTTCAGCTCGTCGAACCACAGCTAGCTTTCGCAGGTCGGTTGCGCGCGGTCCGATCGCTTTGATATCACGGCCGAGAGATATCTGAGCTTCCTGAATCTTTAATCCCTTGGCTAACCACGTGGCAGCTCCTTTGTGATTATGGCCAATCTTCCGCATGCTCTCCAATATGCCGAGCTCAACAGCCTGTAGAGTCGGGGCTATATCGACTTTTCAGGATATGTCAGGTGTGATTCAATTGAAGCTTACCCTTCTGCAATCTAACTTCATAGATATCCATCCTACTAGGATCTATGTGTCGACCTTCCCTGGCATCAATCTCCTGGCCCAGCCATATTTGTTTGTCGGCAACATCGATACCGACATCTAGGTCGTTAAATTTGGACCGAGCGGTATTCAGAGATTTCCGAGTTTCTGCCAGCTTTCGTGACAAAGATTGACCTGAAGAAATAGTAACTTAAGATACCGAGAAATGAGACCAACAGGTTTGACCACATACTCATTCTAACCATCTTCACAAAGTTCGAGTCGTTCATTTGAAAGTCTAGAAGCTCCTGACGACCTGGTGACGACATTCCCCGAGTGGATCCCGAAACGATGTTGAGTACCGACCACAGAGTTTCGATTATCTCCCCATCAACCCAACCGGCACCATCGATGAACAGCGGAGCATAACGAGGGAAACATGACGGCTGGTGACCGTGAACATGCCAAATGCCGATCCCCGGGACGATGTCGACATCCTTCGGAAGGTCTATCAAATGGCTCTTACCGACTCGGTAACGAAATTTCTTCATATATGCGCAATTCACATCGTAAAAGCTGATCACCCTGGAAATTCCTTGCATATTGTGCTTCAACGCATTCGTCAATGAGTAGTCCATGTTCACCTGTCTGTCCAGAAATTAGCATCCCCATGAAATCATCGGCACCTGGCATACCTCTCGCCCTTTTGAAAATCTACCACCGAATGAGGGACGAAACAGCCATGCCGAGCACATGCCGTTGCGCCGATCCCGGTAGCCTGTAACTTTCCATGACTTGCGTTGGCTTGGTTCACAGCCCGATGGTTATTGCATGTTGAGCGCTGCTCCGAATGTCAACAAGAAATCCCCGAGCTCCCGTTGATACCCTACCTCTAGAGGATGCTCGGTGACTTTGAGGTAATCATGGTACTCCTGCCGAGTGACCATATAGCCGAGCCCATCCATCAGCCAGACCTGGTCATCGGGACTTTTGTCATACAAGTGTTCGGCCTTGAAATTTCCATCCATGACGAAAGTTCGGGAGTACTTCCAACTATAGGCAGGGGATTACAGCTCAATGTTTAGATATGATCAACGGAAAGATGCTCACTCAGACAGCTCTTCATCCGATACGTTGACGTTAATACCAGGCTGAGGACATGCCGGGCAAAATATCGCCAAGTCCCCCGGCTCGACATCCCGAGACTGGTGACCGAACCCATTCCATTTCAGTAATTTAAGAAGCCTCCATTGTCGGGTGACTCGGAGCAATTCTCGATATCGATCCTAAAGTCTAGTGAGTGATTGCTCAAATACCATTCATTTACATACCGGAATGAGGTGGGGAAATACGTTAGAAGTGACCCTCCGAAGCTTACTGTAATAATTCATTGCCGAGGTTCCACATTCCAGATTGTCTCGGACGAAATCATCCAAAACCTGGAATGTGAATGCCGTGCGCATACTCTTCAATGTTGCCGGGAACAGGCGGCACCGAAGGAGTTGTAGATATTCGGGTGGGGATCCCGGACAGGTGCAGAAGTTTACAGTGACAAAGTGTACGCCAGACACATCGACGATTGTGACATAATTGGTCCCCAAAGGTGGTTTGAGATGTGGGGGATGCTCCACCTCTTCAATGTCTTGCCATTCCTCATCGTCCATCGGAACCGGACCGTTGTGGCCTGCCGAATTCGGCTGCTGGCTTGCTCTTCCTGCCGGACAACAGCGACACTCTGCACTGAGGTCTAATTCGAAGCCAGTCTTTGAAGTCATATCGGTATACATCAGTGGTGTCCATATGATACGTGAGTAACTTACCAAAAACAATGCCGAATCATCGAAGAATGCGCCGTTCCATTGTTCGATCCTATGGAATGGATTCCGTTTATGTTGTACTCGGCAGCAATCGGTGCAATATAATGGCTGGCCGAAACACCCGGTGCATCGATAAGTACCATCCTTGTCGCACACAGAACACTTCCTTTCTATCGGGGGGGCCTCCATCTCCAACAAGGCCTGGAGGAATTCATTCCGGTGAGGATACCATTGCCGGAGATACTCATTTGATGTCTTTATGACCATGAGTATTGCGCACGGGGAACATATATCTACACTGACATTCTTTGGTTTCAACTTGATTGGATAAATCTCATGTCCAGCTACGTCGATGCTAATAGTGACTTATTTAAGACAATTTACCAATCCTTGGTTAAAATGTATACCAATCAACATTGGGTGCATTCCTTAATACATTTCTTGACTGAGAGGTACCGGATTTGCTTGGAGTGAGATGATGCTTTCGGGACTTGGTAGGAGTCGAATTAGTGATAGTGAATGGGGACTTTGGAGTTGTCGGTAAATCCAGGCGAACAAGTCGGCCCCTAGTCCCTCTTGTGGTTTCCTTAGTAACCCATGCAGCATGAGACACATTGCTGGAGTTGATCTTGCGCTTGGCCATCGTCAGACCTCTATGTTGTATACTGAAATCGACAAATAGATCACACTGATACCATTGCAAAGGAGCAGACGCAAGCTGAATTCCCATTTGGGCGATTCCGTGACATCGGATCAGACCCTTAGATAGTGACGGCATTCTATCATTCTATTTTGACACATTGGTTCGCCTAACCCAGTAATTCGGTCAAATCATTATATTGAATGTCATAAGTCTGTATTCGGTCTCATGGCGACTGCATTAGGTGAGATGACAATGGATCGCCGATCCGCAAATGACTAGGCCGCCAAGGTCCGCCCTCGGTTAACGTTGCCGGCACTCGGCAAACATCTTCGGATCGCTTCTTAATGCTGTGCAGATTAACCGAGACTTAATTCGGATCTGGTATCCAACAATGTTGCGATAGGCTACAGCGAGAGTTTGAAAGGACTTGTTCGAATATTCCTACAACTTCATTCACAATGTCCGACGCAGAGGACGGACAGTCCGACTTCGACTATGGAGAATTCGGAGGCTATGATGATTCGGAAGGCGATCTGGATGAGATTGCTATGGTACTAGGTGATGACCAGGGTAGAGCATCGGAGGATCCTGACGAAGAAGTCCCCACTGAGTCTGATGAAGATGAAGAGGACAAGCCCCTTCCTGAGCAGAATGCACAGAGCACTTCCTCCAAGCAGCGCAGAATTGATGCCGAGCTCGCAGGCATCTCGCCACTCATCTTGCCTCTCCTGCAGGTTGGGTACTTGGCATGGAAAGCGGAAAAGGGGAATAAGAGAAAAAAGGTGTGGAAGGATACCCTAAGGGACTTGCGTATTCTGCCAGAGCATAGTATCCTAACAGAAAGCCAATGGGATCTCAAAGGCCAGGTATTGTCACGCATGCGGTGTCATTGTCAAATATCACTAACCACACTCCTGCAGTTGTACTTGAGATGGATGCGGAGGCAAGGCCGAAAGAAGCCGAAGACATCCGACTTCTTTCCCGCTCAGAAGTGGACACTCCGGATGGTCGTAAAACAGGAAAAGGTGAAGCGTATCAATGAAATCTTGGAGACCCAGTATGGCGTCAAACTGGGCACTGCACGAATGCTTAAACGGTACCAAGAGGCTCTAACCCAAGTCATCGAGGAGCTCAGCCCAGCCGAGACTGAGAAAATGCAGCAGATGGCCGAACAGTGGAATGAACAGAGCGAGCCTGATTCAGTGAAAGCTCGGTGATTTTCTAATGTCTTTCCGAATTTCGAATCAATTCTGATGGCCATGTCCATAGGTTTGCGACCCGACAAATGACACCACTTGTGAGGAAGTTCACGGAAGCAATGTGGAAACGAGGTGGTGTCCGAATGTTCGTTCTTGCTGGGTACAAAGACGAACAAAATGCATGGATGACAGCTTCGTACGTGGCCGAGATTTTGAGCATACCGATGTAGTCTTAACATGTTCCAGCTTTGATTATAACAACCAGTTCGATGATGGACCGAGATTCCGAGAAGCCACTACCATTGAGGGTCCTTGGGATCGATATATTAAGCGTTGCTTTCATGAGGACCCTGACGACTTGTCTGAGAACGAGAATGGCTCCAAAGATGCCGAGGGAGCGAAGCCGAAGAAGGAGAATAACAATCTGAGTGGCGAAGCTGCCCTGAAATTGGTTACTCGTGATGATGGAGGAATATGGATGCCCGAATTGACGGGACGCAATCGTTTGGATCTTCAGGCCTTGGTACGGGCATACCTGACTGCCCACTACAGTTCGTAGCTCTTTGTTCGGCATTTTGCAAAGACTCACAACTTGGATGAAGGGAAAGTTCGTAAGAATCCGACAGCCTCGGCACCATTCAAAAAACTGGCCCAACATCAAGATCGACTCTTTGCGGAAGAGCATCTCCCAAACGATTTCACTTTCCCTAGCGATCCGAGCCATATGTTAGCCGGTGATGCCCTTCGGTTTCTTCAATTTATTCGGGAAAGGCAGCAGATGTGCCCGGAGAACGTGTTCGGCTTTCGGTATACTGTGGACAGAGATGGGGATCTGGTGGAGGTTGTCCAGGATACTGATGACTCAGATACACAAGCTCTCGTTCACAGCGGCAAGCAACGTTCGAAGCCCAAGAACAGGAGTAAATCTGCTGGAACTGCCCCATCTGGACAAGTCACTATAGCTAAGACGTATGCTAGGCAACCGAGGGCAGGGAGCGATATGGATCCCGAGGAAACCGACGTCGAGAAAGTCGCCATTCCCCGGAAGCGGCAGGCAGGGCCAGGTCCTCCTCGATCTCGGCAAACTTTGCCAAATGACGATGTGCGGAATGTGGATGACGAGCTACCGAGGCATATCGAAGCAGACGCGACAGGTCGATCGGGCGAGATGGCTGGCAAATCTGCGAAAGGTAAAGGCAAGGAGATCCGCAGGACTAAAGCCATGCTGGAGGTAGGGCAGGCGACAGCCATGTCGACTCCTCCTGCTGGAACCTCGGCAACTTCGCAGAAGATTGGGCCACCAAGAGGAGGTATGCAAATGTGGATCTCACATTGGATTATATTAAACCACATATCTATATAGTGAAACGCTCCAAGGATATTGGCAAATCCAAGGCCTTGCCGAAACAACATTCGGCACTTAATGGTACTCTCGGAACAGCTTCGGTAAGTGTTAGATTCATTAACTATTAAATCCTAATGGTCATCAATTCCATAGAAGGATGATTCCGCCAGACAGCCGCCTGACCGCGAACAATCCGGGCGTCTGAAATCGGCTTTGAAGGCTTCTACCTCAAGGCAAACCAATCAAAGCGAGGAAAACATTCCAACTCTAGGTATTCTTACTCATATATACTCTGTATCGGTTCATAACGACTATCTATACAGGCAATGGGGCGCCGCAGAAGACATCTCGACCTTCCCAACGAGCAGATGGCACTCGGTCCATTGCAGATCCAACATTGAGAGACATCACGCCTCCTAGATCAGTTCGGATCACCGAAGCCATAGATAGTAAGTTCCTTCCCTGTCTGAACATCATTTTGCATTTGATTCAACTTGTCCAGATGACGTCGAACCTACGACTCCACGCCGATCTAACCGAGAGCGAAGAGCTCCTGCCAGAGTTGACGAAGAAGAGACGAGTCTCAAACGGCCAGCTCCAGCCGGTCCCCTAACCTCTCAATTCAAGGCCAAAAGGACAAGGTTCAATTAGTGAACCTGCCATTTTGGCTTTTGATCTCGTCATTCACTCCTTTGCTACACCATGTCGGAGCATGATACTACAAATTGTATGTCGGAACATGATACTATACATTGTAACTACGTCGTTGTACATATTACGAATTCGACTACGAAGTTCCACCTGAACTCGGCCGACGCTGCCTATTCTTCCATAGCAGCATCGGTCGGCTTCGTTCCTCTCTCTGTTCGTGTGAATGATCAATATCCCGAAAAAGCACAAAGGTAAAGACGTACCATTGATCCCTTGCTGCGAATTGAAAAGAGGTGGCGGGCGGTATGTGCCGAAGGTGAACCCGGCGTTCCACTCCATTGCTGACGTTGCGGATGCCGATGCTGAGGCGTTGGTTTCGGGTAGCGACACCACAATGTCGGGCACCGAGTTTGGTGCTTCCAAGGGACTAATGGGAGCTGCGCAGGGGGGTGGTGGTCCATCCATGGGCTCGGATGCCGTGGCTAGCAGCGCTGAGGGTGGTGGAGGGGGTGCCGACGATATCAATGATGGGTCCAGGGTGGAGGGTGGTACGCTGCCGGACGCAGGAAGAGGGAGGGACGATCGGTGAGAGGGAGCCGACGAGTTTGGTGATGGGTCGAGAGCGGTAGTAGGCACGCTACTGGAGGGCGGGAGAGAGAGCCCACTCCCCTCTGCCGAGGGTCTGCTTGATGCATCCCCGCTGCCCGAGTCCACATTCCCCTGGGCCCGAGGTCGCTCAGATGGGAACAGAATCTTAGAAATAGTGGGGCGTACCCTATTCCCCGGGACAGCTAGACCCTGATCCACTAGCTGCTGCAACACCTTCCCCATGGATTGCATCTGCTGTGCCATGTCCTCCATGCGATCTTCTAACGCTTTGATCTGTGCCGAGGTGGACTTGGAGGGTCCCCCAGGCGGCGCTTTGGTGATGACGACGGCATCGAACTCTGATAGAATAGTTAGAATTTATATACGATGCCGAGAAACAACTTACTTGTGGCCTTGCGGCTTTGCCTTTCGACCGAGGGAGACGCTTCCCTGGGCCTTTTCTTCGACTCCGGGATCTTCAGTTTGATGGGTGCTTGAAGCACATCGGGAGAGGATGGCTGACGAGAGCGGTGGCGATGGCCTTTGGACCGAGCCTTCGAGGAGTCCTTCGAGCCTTTGAGGGATTTACCATCCTCGCTCGGTTGCCTGGAGGGAGCAGGCGCAGTTGCCTTTGTCGAGGGAGGGGGTGGGGGCTGACTTCGGGTGATTGAGCGCCCTCTTGGCGGTGCTAAGGAGCACTTAACCTTGCGCTGGTTGCACTGGAGGCAAGCCTTCCCGGGCCTCGAAGTGCAAGAGGTATCCCTGTGAGCGCACGTTGCGCACCGACCTTCCGACACAGCCTCGGTATCGTCGACAGTCACCTGTTCCTGTTCCTCAGGCATTACCGTTGGCGCCCTCGAACGCCCTCGACTTCTCCCTCGCTTTGCGGCCTTTGTGGGGATGGTCTTTTTGGGTGGTGGCGAGGGTTCGTCGACCTCGACTTCGCTCTCCACTGGGTCCAACCGAACGCTTTCTTCGGCTGGGCTGACCTCCCTTTGCTTCCCTTTACCCTTGCGATCGCTTGGCGCTTTCTCGCCCTCGACTCGTTTGGTGGCCACAATGGGCACCTCCTCCATCGAAATGTCTTCGTCATTCGAAGGCTTCCGCTCAGTCGGGACTTGTCCCCCGATAGCCAGCCAAGGGTGGGCGGGATTGCCGCTGACATCGCTGGAAACGATGGCGGACCAGCGCGGCCATCCGTTCGAGACATGCCACCCATCCAGAAGGATGTCTGCGGCGACGGCGTACAAAGGGATGTCCCGGGCCATGTCGGCAACGGGACGAATGACATCCTAATCATATTGTTCGTTAGTTCGTAGGTCATAATGAACGACTTATAGTTTACGCACCAGTTGTTCCCGTATGTCGTCAATGGCAAAGTGCCATACATCCACTTGCGAGGCGTCCTTGGGTGCAGGCCGAAGAACCTTCGTCCTCATGATTTCCAGAATCTTGGCGCCGGCCTCGTCGACGATGGGTTGGGAGCTGAAGGAATCCATGGTGATGCGAGTGGGTGGATGATGAGAGTTGGAAACAAACGTGAAGAAAGATCGACGCGGCGCGTTGGTTGTGGACCTGTCATGCTGCTTCCACGTCCAGAATAGCCGAGCCGAAGTTGCGGCTCCATTGTTGGTTGAAGGGTACACAAGTCGGTGGTTGAATTGCCACATTGTGGATTTGTGGACCGCTTATGTATTGATGCCGATCAAACTCCACATATTACTACATTAGCTTAATTTAATCGGCATATTCGGGACTTCCATTCGGCATCGGTGGACTGTGGTCGCTTAGAGTTGGCTTAAAACCAAGCCCACATTCGACATTGCGATTCCGGAAATCTTCGTCGACTGCAACCATCACTTGTAGCCATAATCATGGAAAAGCAAGTTCGATTTGCACTTCTTGGTATGTTCCATTCCGCGCTTTGTCATAGCGTTTTAACCTGGCTTTTGTGTAGCTTCTGTTCACACGATTTCAGACCGAACCGACACATCCGGAAGTTTGTCTTCTTCTGATGCCGAGACCCATTTGGCTCACCATAACAACCCGCATCGTAAGTCATTTTCGGCTAAGACGTGCACCTTTAGTGATATGCTACTTGGCACTAGGTCTCGCTACTCCCCACAGGGGACCGAGGTCCCGAGAACGTGCCTCAAATCCCTTAGAAGGCATGCGAGTCCCCACTCCTCCTCCCTGTGAGCCACCTTCTCGCGTGCGCTCCAAGCCACCTCAGCTTCCCTCGAACCATTTCGCCGGCATGCGTATGCCCACCCCTCCTCCTTGCTTTCCTCCTTCCCTCATGAGACCTGCAAGCAATAGCTCGGTCAACCCTTTTGCCGGCATGCGTGTGCCCACCCCCCCTCCTTGCCTGCCTCCTTCCCGCATGCGACTTGCAGGTAACAGCTCGGCTCCTGGTATTCACCCTCACCGTCCCCCGAACCCTCTCGCCGGCATGCGCGTGCCCACCCCTCCTCCTTGCGAGCCTCCTTCCTGGATGAGACCTGCAGGCAAGACCTCGGGACAGAGTTCGGCTGCTTCAACATCGAAGTCGAACTTTTTCAGCGGAAAACGCGCACCACCACCACCTCCCTCCAAGTCCCATTCTGGAACCGTTCGTCCCTCATCACCTCCTCCGAACCCTCTCGCCGGCATGCGGGTTCCCACCCCACCTCCATATCAGCTGCCTTCCTGGATGCGTGAAGCTCCCGAACACCCTGTTCAAAATGGATTCGGTGGAAGGACTCTTTCGCCTTTTGTACCTCAAGTCCAACCATCGGCAAATTCGATGTCTCATGCCTCACCAACATTCGTTTCTTTGGCATCGAGCTCCACGTCGTCTCCGCCGCCGAATCCATCTGTGGGTTTCAGGGATCAGACTCCTCCGCCATTCCTTCCCCCAGCTGGTAAGTTCGTCCCTTGTTTCTAATCGTCGAGGGATTGTTTAACGACTCATTCCAAGGCCATTCCCCCGAGGATGCAGAAGAAGAAGATCGATCGATGTACCTTGATGCTGATGTCCCATCGGCAGTCTCTCTTCACCAACCGATATCCCGAAGACTGTGGCGAAAGAGGATAAGGAATCTTCTGGATAGAGAGGGTAAGTGCAATTCATCGAATGCCTTGCTATTTGCTTTACTGACTCTGTGGATATCCAAGTAAATGATGCCGAAGGTCTCGGATATGCCGAAGAAGAAATGCAAATTTCAGCAGTGCATGTCGTCGGAGAACCGGAATATTGTGAGTGCCGTCTGTTGACCTATCAATCAACAAGTTGTGATTGACATAATGGCCAGTATTTACCGGCTCTGTTGCTCCCCCTCGAAAACTTCGACCTTTTGAATATGCTCCGCAGAGTATGGAGATGGCCATCGCTGCCACTTCGACGGCATTTATCGAAGCATCGAAGCGCAGGCGGAATATATTAGAAAGACAGCTAACAATCTTGGATACATTAGATCTTATTCAGAGCCGATATGCGTAGAAATATTTGTGAATATATCTATGTTATGCAGCCTAAAGCAGGTGCAACTATTTGTGGTACTCGGTTTCGCCCTGTTCGTACAACAATTCTCCGAGCTACCGAGTATGCTCTCGACATCCTCGGTATACATACCAAAGCGTATCCTGATTATGATTAGCATTCCGCATCACTCTCGGGCGTCTGGGGTCTGGATATTGTGTCAATTTGGTAACACACTCAGTAGACATGCCTTTGAGTATGCTTCGTGTTCGGTATTACCATACTTAAACAGGCCTCTAGATACATTAGGTGTTCGCCATCACAATGAGCAGACAAGGCTGTAAGTACAAATCATTCCTCGGCATTCTCAGCATCCGTACCAAAGCATATCCTCCAATGCCCCAGCCTGCTAACAGACTCAATAGACATGCCTTTGAGTATGCTTCGTGTTGGGTATTACCATACTTAAACAGTAGATACATTAGGTGTTCGCTATCACAATGAGCAGACAAGGCTGTAAGTGCAAATCATGAACCCTCAGGTGCCGAATGAGTGCTCGGCATCCTCGGCAAACATGCCAGAGCATATCCTCTACTGTCCTAGCCAGGCAACACAATCAGTAGACGTGCCTATGAGTATGCTTCGTGTTGGGTATTGCCATACTTAAACAGGCCCGTAGATACATGAGCTGGTCGCCATCACAATGAGCAGACGGGGCTGTAAGTAAATATCATGAACCCTGAGTTACCGAGTGAGTACTCGGCATCCTCAATATGGGTACCGAAGCATATCCTCTGCCGTCCTTTTTCATATTCGGCATTATCGTCGTAAGTAGACAGGCCTGATTGTATGATTCGTGCTCGGGATCACCATAGGTCTACAGGCCCGTACGTACACTACGTGTTCGGTATCACAAACAGTTGACAGGCCTGATCGTCTGATTTGTGCTCGGGATCTCCATAGGTCTACAGGCCCGTACGTCCACCGCGTAGTCGGTATCACAAACAGTTGACAGGCCTGTTCGTATGATGCGTGCTCGGGATCACCACAGGTCGACAGGCCCGTACGTACACTACGCATTCGGCATCACAAACAGTAGACAGGCCTGTTCGTATGATGCGTGCTCGGGATCTCCATAGGTCTACAGGCCCGTACGTACACTACGTATTCGGCATCACAAACCATAGACAGGCCTGTTCGTATGATGCGTGCTCGGGATCACCACAGGTCGACAGGCCCGTACGTACACTACGTATTCGGCATCACAAACCATAGACAGGCCTGTTCGTATGATGCGTGCTCTGGATCACCACAGGTCGACAGGCCCGTACGTACACTACGCATTCGGCATCACAAACAGTAGACAGGCCTGTTCGTATGATGCGTGCTCGGGATCACAAACAGTAGACAGGCCTGATCGTATGATTCGTGCTCGGTATCACCATAGGTCTACAGGCCCGTACGTACACTACGTGTGCGGTATCACAAACAGTAGACAGGCCTGATCGTATGATGCGTGCTCGGTATCTCCATAGGTCTACAGGCCCGTACGTACACTACGTGTTCGGTATCACAAACAGTTGACAGGCCTGTTCGTATGATGCGTGCTCGGGATCACAAACAGTAGACAGGCCTGATCGTATGATGCGTGCTCGGGATCTCCATAGGTCTACAGGCCCGTACGTACACTACGTATTCGGCATCACAAACCATAGACAGGCCTGTTCGTATGATGCGTGCTCGGGATCACAAACAGTAGACAGGCCTGTTCGTATGATGCGTGCTCGGGATCACCACAGGTCGACAGGCCCGTACGTACACTACGTATTCGGCATCACAAACAGGTGACAGGCCTGTTCGTATGACGCGTGCTCGGGATCACCACAGGTCGACAGGCCCGTACGTACACTACGTATTCGGCATCACAAACCATAGACAGGCCTGTTCGTATGATGCGTGCTCGGGATCTCCATAGGTCGACAGGCCCGTACGTACACTACGTATTCGGCATCACAAACCATAGACAGGCCTGTTCGTATGATGCGTGCTCGGG